>CABHPQ010171333.1:25105-41797 GCA_902168405.1 Peromyscus aztecus | reverse complement strand
TGTGTGTGTGTGTGTGTGTGTGTGTGTGTGTGTGTGTGTGTGTGTGTTTAGGGGTGAGGACAATGTGTGGGGTGGAAGAATAGAGTAAAGAGTCCTGTCTCATCCAAGTTTACAGAGAACATAGAGCTCCCTCAAATTCTCACAGTGAGCATGGGCTGGTGTTGGAACTCCCGGTGACTGCAAGTAACCTATCAAGTTCCCTAGCCTGGCCCCACATTACCATGCCTAAGCCTAGGGTCTCTGGTCTAAACTGGAGTGACTGGACTGGATTCCTCTGCTCCCACTGAGTGCTGAATCTCTTCCCTTGCTCCTATAAAATAATCATCTGAATATAGGTTAGAAAGTGATGCCCTGTCCTCAGAAAGCATCTTCTCCTCTGGCTTTATGCCATCTTACCAGTCTCCCACTTGCCAGGAATGAACTACCTGTATGGATTTAAGTGTCTTGACACACCCTGCATTTTTATCAGTCTTATCCTTTACTTGCAAAAAAATTGTGTCGATCTGTGTTTTTCTTCTCTCTGGGCATTTTGTCTCCCTGGGTGTAACTCTAAGTCACTTCAAAGTAGAGGCTTTTCAATGTACCTTTTTTTTTTTTTTGTAATTTTCTACCCTCTGCACCTGGCCTGGCATTGGTAGCTCTTCCTGGCTAAATGAGTAGAGTTTGGCTTCTTGGTGTTAGAGTCATGAGCACCGCCAAGCATCTAACTCAATCTCACTCTTTTTTTTTTTTTTTTTTTTTTTTTTTTATTCACAAGAACCATGCAACCTTTACCACCTTATACTACAATTCAGGTTTTTATCTGGATTTTTTTTTTAATGTAGGGCTGGTGAAATGGTTCAGTAGTTGCTATTCTTCCAGAGGTCCACAGTTAGGTTCCCTATGTCAGGAAGCTCACAACTATCTCACTTCAGTTGTAAGGATCCTACATCTTCTTCTAGCCTCCATGAACATATGTAGGCATATGTGCAAATACACACATACTCTCTCTCTCACACACACACACACATACACATAACAGATATAAATATTTTAAGGACTCTATCTGGATAATACATTTATCATTTGTTAATAGCCTGTAGTGTATCAGTGTATTGCAATAACCATTGAAGAATTTTGTGTAATCATCATATAAACTCATGTGCACTTTATAGATGGAGAAGCAAGGGTGGTGAGGGACTTATCCAGTCTCATCAGAAGCAAGCAAGAAACACTGCAGGTCTGCCTTGAATTGGTACCCATCCCCCTGACCTTATGTTTACGGAGCACCACACTCTCCTCCTATTGCCCTCAACCACTCTGCTCTAGCCAACTGGTCTGCTGCCAACGGTGTCTTGTTACCAACAACAGGAGGAATGGTTCCTGACAGCTGTACTATCTCTTCCACAAATTTTAGAGGCTGAAATCCTCTTCTTCTCCCAACCTAACTCCGCTCAGTCATTGCTATTCTTATCTCTTTTGCATGCCACCACCACCCTCCAGTCACCAAACTGCTCTGTCAGCAGATTCTGACAGCCCTGGCATAGCCTCTTCCCCTTTTATTCCCAGCCATTTATTATTTATTTTGCTTCTAAGTCATATGAAGATTTAAAAAGCAGGTTCCTGCCTGACATATCTGTAAAATGCTATGTTTTCAGCAAGAATAGGGGGTAGCCAGCCTCATCACTGTAAGAGGCAATTTCTGCCTGTGTGGTAAAGTCAGAAGGGTAAGTCATCCACTGCTTACACAGTCAAATCTGACCCCAGTTATTGGGCAAATGGAAGAGAGAAAGTAATTAGTTTTTTTTTTTTTAGTGGCTTAGGAATCTACCCCCCAAAAGGGGGAAAGGGTGGAAAGTGGTGATTGTTCAAATCAGCAGGTTTGGGAGTTTAATTTCTTTGTATTCATTAAGCTCCAAGATCTTTCTGACATGCTTCATTATAATACAGTAGCCCAGCTGGAAGAGCACTATTATCCAGTTACGAAAATGATAAATTAGTGGGACAAAGGTTATTTGTTTCTTGAGCTGCTGTTTGAAAATTCTGGGCATGGATTTCTCCATCAGAGGGCTGAAAGGTGAAGATATTTGTTTTCCCATTAGACAGCATTAAGAAGAGAGAGTGGAATGTTTTCCCCAAACCATCCTGAAAATGTCACTCAGCAGGTAAGCCTCACTCTTAGCTCCAAGCCCCCTTCTAAGACTGATGACACTAGTAAGAGAGCTGGGCTGAGCACCAAGTCCCCTGGCATCAGAATTTCCGGAATTGTTGATGAAAGGAGAACATGGGAAGTCCTTTGACCCATGTTTTCCTCTGTCTTTAAGGTAGACAATGCAATAAGAAGCACACAGACTAGTGTCCCAATCCAGGTCTAGCACGGTCTATTTTATTGTGTTGACTTAATATGTCTTAGTTTTCTTTTCCGCTAAACAGGGGTATTAATATCCTGCAATTTTGCTGTCAAAGTTTCATTTTCTTTGCAGGTAGAATGTTTATATACCCATACTTACATAGCCAAGTGGTGGTTGATTTAGAGAGGGGAACCAAGGTATTTGCACTGTATTTTTAGCCTCAACACACTGGGACCCAGTGTTCTTATTATTACCAAGGTGAATCTGTGGATAATATCTTGTCACATTCTCCCAAATAATACATTAGGAAGTCATGTCCATTTTAGGTTCAGGTGGTAAAATCCTTGCCTTAAAAGCATGTGAACCTGAGTTTGATTCCCAGTACCAACTCTAAAAAGCTGGGCACAGTGGTGCGTGTTTGTAATCCAAGAGCTGGTGAGGGAGAGATAGGTGGAACTTTGGGACAAATTCCTAGTCAGTGAGAGATCCTGTCTCCAAAGGCAAGGTGGGTAGGTCTTATAGAACAACACCCATGGCTTTCCTCTGGCCTCTACACATCTACACATACACACACTCACACACACACAGAGAGAGAGAGAGAGAGAGAGAGAGAGAGAGAGAGAGAGAGAGAGAGAGTGAGAGTGCAAAGGAGGGGGAGGGAAGAGGAAATGGAGAGAGAATTATGTCCATTTCACTAAGATTTCATGCAGGAAGAAGAAAAGGATTCTACATAAAAACTGAAACAGCTCAGTTGTAGTAAGATCTCCCATTAGGCATTTGTAAGAAGGCTGCACACCACAACCCAGATGAGTTGCGTTCCTTAGAGATATAAGCTGTTCAGTCTCTGGGGCTTGCCTCTGTTCTTACTTCAAAGTTCGCTTCTTTTGAGCAATGATCTTGTGTTCTTTCCTCTTCAGAAGGGAACTTTAAAATCACTTCCCCACTGTAATTCTCCTGAGCTTTATCCTCCTATCCCACTAGTAAAATGCTTACTAATTGATTTGAGAAGAGTCTACTGTGATTCCCACATCCTTCAAGAATCCATCTTTCACTTTGGTTCATCAAAGTAGCCATACAGGTCCCACACTTCCCTTAAAGGAGGATGACACTGCCAGTGGCTTTGGTCACATAAAAGCTAAATAGTGTCCTCCCTATGGCTTATTTGTAACTCTGAGAGGTTAGGGACAAATTTTTCAGAAAACAGCAGGTATTGGCACAGTACACCAAACTCTGGGATGTGGACAGAATACCCTCTAAATGAGGATGAGCCACTCAAAGTCAATTTCCCAAGACAATGAACCCTGGGCAAAAATAGCCCCAGTTTCATGGCTAGGCAACAGAAAGGGACTCCACGTCAAACAATAAGACAATTCACTGTCAGAAGCATTCGAACTTGTTGGCGATTCCTCCAGTTTATAAGAAAATTTGTTTGTTATTTACCCCTAATTCTATCTAGCCTGTGGGATGAGACCGCCCACATTGCAGGGTAGGTCTTCCTTCCCCAGCTGAACCCTTCTGGAAACTCCCTCAAAGTTGCATTTAAAGGTGGTGTCTCATAGGTGAATCTAAAAGTCCATTCAAGTTGACAATGAGGAGTAACCATCACTGTCACTATGAAACTTAAGGCTGGAAACTACATGATAGAGAGGTTGGCCCACAGAAGTCAAGTTCCCCAGGATCAAACCACCATGCACTGGCTTCTACAGATTCATATAGACCCAGTGTCATCTGCATTCATGTGATTGAAGATCACCAGTCCTCTCACCACAGAATGGGATAAAGACCATGATTGGGGGTCATCACCAGAGTAAACCTATACCCTTCTGCATCACTGCTTCCTTCCCAAGTAGCCTCAATTCTCTTGGTTATGATGTAAAGGAAACACAGCCTCAATCATGCTTCCTTCCTCATTGGCCTTGAAAGTTCTGGTCAGTGGGACAGCCTCCAAGATGAAAGCCACAAATTGGCCCAGGCTGAGCACAGAGATGACTAGTTCTTGCATGTGATATCCAGGCAGCACAAGGACTCAAGTAATTGAGGAAGGCCAGCTACCATGCTGTCCTAATAGAACATCTCCAAACACGGCACATCTCTATTTTGCAGGTGGTCCACAGAATGTTCTGCTTTATCACTGGTATCAGAATGAGTCCTGGACATTTAAAAATTTATCATGATGTGATAAACAATTGTCTACATTATATAGTCTCTAAAGAGACTCTTCTTAAAGTTACCAGCCATGCTACCAAACAATAGTTATAAAAGGAACTGACATTATTTGTCACCTGAAGAATGGGGAAGGTGATCTAATCCATAAGCCACAGGAACTCTTTCTGAAGCTCTATCTTTTACTCTAATGCTCTCATACCTTGCCTTGGAGTACTGAGTCCTTCCCAGACAATGCCTACAAATTTTCACCAGGATTCTCTCTCAACTCTCCTTCCTTCCATTATGATAGGCCTGGGAATCTGCCAGCAAAATCTTTCTCTAATGAGGTCTTTGATAAAAGAAATGTACCAAAATAGCTGACTAAAGGTGCTGGCCATGCTTATATCCACAACACATGACAACAGAAAAATAAAGAATAGCAATTGTTTTGCAAGAATATTTGAGACAGAGGGATGGAGTACAATAGCAGGAGGAGACACCATAGAAAATGGAAATATGTGATGATTGTATGAAGACAAGAACTGAGCACCTCACAACAGCCCTTTCTCCTCTCTAGCTCAATCTTGGGCCAAAACAGTTTTCTTATGATACGAAAAGGGTATGTAAGAGTTTCTAGCTATCCCCACTCACACTGTAGACCTTTGGAGAATGTACTGATAGAGAACCATGCGGCTTTCATAGGCCTTGAATCAAGTTTCATGAGCTACCATGCTACTGCATTCTTCCATTGCTTCAGAGAAAGAAGAAGCGGTATAGTACTCTCTCCAAACCAGGCTCTTGCTGCATGGAATCACCTGGAGACCCTGCTCACTCCATGTTCCATGAATCAGTCAAATCACACTGACCTGCATTTCTAGAAAGCAAGTCGTGTGAACATATCAGGAGGGCTAACTGCTTATCCCCTCACTACTCAAGAAGCACTGGTGTGGCCGACCCTCTGTGACTTGGTCTGCAGAGGCAACCAGAAAAAAGATGGGCCAACCACCCTCCTAGGATTCCATTCACTCATTGTTGGCTCTAGGAAGTCACCTTTGTATTTGCTATTCTATTGGCTTTGTATAGCTCCCATATGCAAGTGCTTTAGCAGAGATTTTAATAAAATCTTTAATATGGATTAAAATAGAAGATGTTGAGTTGAAAGAAGCCATCAGTTTATCCAGACTTGGTTAATAAGAAGCTAATGAAGAACTATCTCATGGTCTTAACATTTAGACACCAACATTATTAATCCATGAAAATTCATATCTGAAAGAGATACTATGGGTTAGTATAGCCAATGAACTTACTTTGCTTATAAAGGGCACTCAACTACTTAAAGGAAAAGTAGAAATTTTATTCATACCTTTGGAATTCCTGTCTAGAATTCTAAAGAGTCAGCCAAAATTATGACAATAAAATATTTCTCATATAAGAATATCTGATAACATTGTCATTTGGAGATCCCATGAAATTTCTATAAACTTAGTCACTGACAAAATGTGTGTTTTTTATTTATCCTTATGGTTTATATTGATTTAAAATGGGCCACTGAAACCAAATAAATCAATTAAAAAATCATGATGCCATGACAATACCTAAGGATTGCTTTAGTAAACCTCAGTCTTATTTAATTTTCTGGAATATTCTAACAGATCCAACATTGTTCACCAGTCCTAGCTGTTTATAAAACCATAGTTTAGGTTCCATATCATTTTCTGAGACTTCTGTACAGACACAGGCATGCCCAGGGCCTGAAGACAGCTGGGACCCATGTAATAAAATCAAGCCTAGCCATTTCAATGAACATCAAAATACAGAGATATAGATAAAAGGGAAGCTAATTTCTCCTAAGTGTGATAAAGACAAGATTGATTTGGCAATTCTGTAGACTTTCTGACCTACAAAACAAAAATGACTTCTCTATAGGACTGATGACCCTGTCTTCTTGCTTATCCAACCTCAACCTATGGCTTTCTCTTCGTTGAGCAATAACCAATTAAACTCCCAACAGCAGCTGCACAGGAGCAACAAGAAAGGGAGACACAGAAGAGAGAGGGAAAGTTTTCTTTAGAGTCAGACACTCCTCATTTCCAGTGAACATGTAATCCCAAGGTCACACACAGCTGCCAAGCACATAGAAAATGTGGTTGAAAGCTGAGTGGTCACTGGTCCAGCTAAAACTCCAAACTGATACTTTTTTCTCTTATTATACTTTTTTCATTATATTTTTTTAAAAAAATGAATGAATGAATGAATGCCTAGTAACCAGGGTAAAGGCTAACAACTGAACTGTCACTTATACCTAGTAGGAGAGGGAAAATCAGTTTTCTCCAATAAAGTTAGAGTGGGTATGTCAACCACCCCAGGACATGTGTCATGTTCAGGAGTACTTGACCAACACATAATAGACTCCACAGTTTTTTGCATGCATCTTTATTTGGTTACAGTTTGGTGTTCTTTTTTTCTTTGGGGCCATGATTATATTTTGTTTTCTTGGTTTTGGGGGGTTTTATTGTTGTGTTCTATTTTGGGTTTTTTTTTCAGAAAGAACTTAAAGTTGGATGGGTAGGGAGGGGGAGAGAATCTGGAAGGACTTGGGAGAGGGGAGGAATATGAAATTTTAAAAATATAAAAAAAAATTTTAATGTGATTCCAAAAATACAAAAATAATATATTGCTGAAGGAAGAACAAGAAACAAAATTAGAAATGATTATGAGACTTCAGAATCATTAATCCCTATAATAGAAACAAGGTGAGAAATTCAGAGAAATATAAAGACCAGAATGTGAATGAATGAATGGATTGTGAAATTCAGGAAAATCACCAACAAATGAAACAAAAAAATGTAGGCAGAGGTAAAGTGCAAATGATGTCTAGAAATGTAGCTCAGTGGTAGAGCACTTGCCTAGCACACATGCAAATGAATGTACAGCCCCAGAAATAAAGATGCACTTCCTTATGTACCTGTAGCCCCACTGCTCAACACACTTGGCTTTACCACTTTCAAGGCAAGACCACTTTATGATCCTTCAGATGCTTCTGCTACCACTGGGATGGCTCAGAGAAGAAGAAACCAAGACAGTTAAGAAGAAGCCATCTAAGCTTGCCCTACTTTGTATTTCTGTTGCTGTGATGAAACATTCTGATGAAAAAACAACTTGGGGGGATTTCAACTTCCATCAACCTGTGCAGATCTTGTCTGCTGGACCTGAAATCTGTAGATTTGAAAGAATGAGGTAGACTACAGTCTAATGTTGCAGACAACCTCACTTCAGTTTTAATGTACAGTTTTATAGATGAATGAAACAAAGAAAGCAATGATCCAAGGAAGGTTGTTTGAGTTCAGAAAAACATGATCAGAAAACATGTAAAAAATGTCAGTAAGAACACACTAAATATTGACAGAACAGCCCTGACCTAGTGATAGCAGGACTTGATGACTTCCCAACTACTACTACAGTACCATGTTCTGACAGGAGGGAAAGAGTTTGTTTCAACTTACAACTCCCAGGTCACAATCTAATACTGAAGGAAGTCAGGGCAGGAACTCAAGACAGGATCCTGAAGGCAGACACTGAAGCAGATACCATAGAGGAGTACTGCTTACTGGCTTGATCACAGGCTACTATTCTCATATAGCCCACACCCATCTGTGTAACAGTGGTACTGTTCACAGTGGAATGGGTGTTTCTATATTGATTAGCAATCAATAAAATGATGCATTTGCTTCAGGCCAATCTGATGGAGGCAATTCCTCAATTGAGGTTCCCTATTCTCAGGTAGCTATAATTTGGGTAAAGCTGGCATTTAATTAAATAGTATAAATCCCTACTTTGTACCCTTCCTTTCCAAATCTGGCAGAAAGAATCAGCATGAACCAGTTCCCAAATATGTCTCCATTCTCCCTTACCCTACACCCTGCCATGTTCAAATACAGCTTATGTATGCATACCTCTCTGTAACCTGAAATTAACTGAGGTCATATGTAATACCATTTTGAATAAAAATGAATGCCTACCTGTAGCAAAGGACTTAAGAGCTTTCTGGTTGCTTCTTGACTTACTCTCACCAACTCTCCAAGATTCTGTTCACCAATAGTAATAAGTCTCCATCTAGCTGCTGTCAAGTCAGACCCTCCAGGAGGAACTTCTAGCATACCAACAAAAACCGTCTGCTAACCACAAACTGGGCTCCACCCCATGCAACTGCAAAGTCCTTAGAAAACACTGCATATGTGCTGCATAGAATATGGGTTCTGTTATGAAATAAATAAGCTATGATTCCTCATTTAAACTGAGCATAATAGCAACAACAACAAAAGCTATCCAGGTAGAAAGACCTGTACAGTAGCTCAATTTCAATGGCTTACTATCTATCTTCTTGAAGTGTGGCTTCTCCACACAATGACGAGAACAGAAAATGTCTTGTGGGAGCTTAGAAGCACACAAGCATAGGAAAGCCTGCTGGCTTCTCTGGGCCTGAAAAAAGGAACAGAACATAGAGTTGAGATAGGTGGGAGTCTGTGAGCAGAGAAAAGTCTGTAATAACTCAGGAAGGCTTAAACAAGTTAGGTGATTGTAGTAACACAGAGAATTGGGAGTGGTAAGATGAAGTTTGGTGTAGATCCCAAGGTACAAGAATCTAAATATCAGTTAAAACTTGTTATTTTTCCCCCGTGTCTGGGAATTGAAGGAAATCTAGTGTATCTGTCTCCAAGGATGAGGCTAAGTAAAACGTGTGGATGCATGTGACCACAACATGCAGGAGTTAAGATTAGAGAGCTAGATAGGCATAGATCACATATGGATAAATTGTAAAGCTAATGCCAAGGGAGACGGTAAGAGGCAAAAAAAAAAGTTCTATAACAAAATAACTGTGCAGACCAAAGCATCTGCACAAACATACATCAAGAACAGAAACAAGGCCTATAACAAAATAACATCTACGTAGACTAAAGCATGCACACATACACAATTATAAGACTGCATAAACCCAGAGCATCAGGTCAGGTATCTGGGCAGATGAGGAGAATGTGCAGGAAGATTGCCCATGGGATGAGAGAAAGGTAAATGAGAGAGGAGCCTTGTGCTGAGTAATGTAGGTAATGCTGAGAACTGAAGTGTATGATTAACTCAACTCTGCAAGAGCTGAGAAGGGAGATAAATAATTGCCTAGATCCATACATAAATTCATGCAAACACTACAGAAAGACAAGCAATGGTTTGCATGGCCTTATGAAGGATTGCCTGCAGATGAAGGGCAAACTGAGGGGAAGAAGAAGAAAAGCATAGCAGACTCTGGACAGTTGGTAACACCAGGCACTATGTTTCCTCTCCTTCTCTGTCTTGCCCATTGACCACATGCTGAGAAGGCTGCCATTGGAAACAGATATGTTTGTGAGTCACTTCCTACTTTCTACACAGCATTGGAGTCTCTAGGTGAAAAAGAACTTCTTCATGCAGTAGCCACAGAACTACCAGGAACTAGCAGTAAAAGAGTATACAACCATAGCATATTCTCAGGCAGCTAACAAAAGCTGGTTTCACTAGCATAGGAGAGTGATCAGTAGAAGCTATAAAGGGAAAGGGATATCAGGAGATTTACTAACAAGTTTGAAAATACAACTGTACAGAAGGAAGGTCTACAGTTCTACAGCACAGCAGGATTGACTACAGTTGACAACATTTTTATGTACTTTAAAATAAACTAAAAGAAAAGTATTGGTGGATGTATTAAGGCAACTCCACGTAGTTAAAAGGGAGGTTTATTTTGTGGAGTAACTTACAAGTAAAGGGATAGGTTACAAGGTCCAGGAAAGGTGAAATGCAGTCCAGTGGTGTTCTCTGGAGAACTCTGATCGGTCTACCATCCAATATCCAGGCTTACCCGAAACCGAGAGAGCTGGCACATCCAGATCTTGGGTCTTAAGGGCCCCTGTCTTGGCCCTGCCTCATAGGCATGACAGTTACCGGAAGCCTCAATGGGGGTAGTACTTCCAGGTCAAAGCTGGAACAGCTACCCACTACAGAAAAGAGTTTAGAATGTCTCAATATAAAGAAATGACAACTGTTTAAAGAAAGAGAAATGTTAATTACCATGATTTGATATTTGTATATTGTGCAATACACAAAATTATTACAAATATATCCAATTATTGTGTGCTTTTTAAAAATGATAATGATATTGACAATAGATAAATAGCAAATAGATGGCAGATAGATGATTGACAGACAGAAACATAAATGGAAGATAGATAGATAGATAGATAGATAGATAGATAGATAGATAGATAGATAGATGTATGATATGCAGCTAGATAAATTAGAATAACCTCACAAAATAATTAGGAATAGCAAATAAAATGTCCCTTGTTTGTTGCCCCACACCCAAGGACCCACACGTTGCCAGTGTCCTCAGTTTGGCCAGCCACAGAAATGACAGCAGAACTTTGTAGAGCACAGGCACAGCTTCATCTCAGCTCTCAAAAGGTTCTGAAGAGAGATGGACAGAAGCAGTGAGCTCAGAATATCTCTTCTACCTTTCTGGCCCCTGGGAGAGCATCTTCCCAGCCTAGCCATGTGCCTGCAGAAGCTGGCCTCCTTCACACTCAACTTACTGCACATTTCCATCTTTTTTATGTGTTTGGGATGTTACACTAATTGTGATGGATGTTCTTTTTGTGCTCATGCTGAGGGGCAGATGATGAAGCCATAATGTAAGGTAATATGTCTATTAAAGATTTAAAATAACCTGCCTGCTGGATGATTCCTCACTCCACTGGCAGATTCAAGCTCATTGGAAGTCACTGGTGCTAATTTAGAGCCAGTGCTAGGGTGGGAGAGCACAAGGGAGCCCAAGAGATTCTCCAACTTCTGTAGTGCTGTCAAATTAATCTAGGCTTTCTTCAGTTAATTAAGGAAGATCTGATTAGTACTCACTATAGACCAGGCTCTGAACATACATGGAAGGTCAGCGACTTTGGGAACTCTCAATTTAGGAAAAGTATTCTGGACTTGGTGAGCAAAGTGCTAGTAAATAAGGAGTCATACCTTAACTTTTCAGATTAATATGGGAGTCCTGAGTTATTGCTATGCTATTCGAAATGGCTCTTGGAGATACTTGGACATCAAATTCCAGAAGTAGATAAAATTTGGACTGAGTGGACCTGTTATTTCTATCAAAGCAGAAATCACCAATCAGAAGCAGAGATAACTATCATATCCACCTGCCATGTTGTCCCTCACTTACAAAATGCAAGAAATAGTGAGAGATGTCTGGACCACATAGAAAGAGTTGACTTCACAGAAAGCACTGTGGCAGGAGACCAAGCAGCCTAGATATTAGTATCTATGCTTCTTTAGGTGGCCCACCATCCTCTGACCAGCCATAAGGGTCTAATTTCTGCTTACCATAGCACATTCCTTTTCTGGTTTACAGGATGCTGCTGCCCATTGCCTCCTGCTGCCAACTTGTACCACTCCCTCTTGTTCAGGCCCCAGCCTGGAGTGCCTGATCCACTTCTCTCTGCCTTTCAAATCCTGTTTAACTTCTAGGTAAGTATGATGAATGAAGAAACATAACATAGCAGCCTACCTTACTATCTATTGAAATAAAGAATGAGAACAAAGGTATTATCATCAGCAATCAGAAATTAATAAGATATAGTCTTATACCAAAGACTTAGAAAAAGTGACCGCCAGAAAGATTAACAGAATAATTGGTCATGACTCCTCACCAAGTCCTAACTGACTGTCATTCCAACATGCACCCAACAAGCCCTATGAAGCAAATGTAGGAGGGGTTGTTTTTTTTTTTGGTGTTTGTTTGTTTGTTTTTTGAATCTCAGAAGAAAAAAACAGAGCACAGATTGTCCAGTAAACTATCACAGAACTCTGGCCAAACTGTTATATTGACTCAGAACCAATGACATTCTGGAAACTGGTAAGAACAAGTTACCCCTAAAATTTGTCTCCAAAGGGAAGCAAAAACGTTTCGGCATACTAGGAAAGGCACTAAGAAGAGTTTGGCGCACTGTAGCACAGCAGTCGGAGCTCCCCATGCAGGGCATGAGCATAGTGATTGTGGCAATACCAAGAAGGCAGGCACAGCAATGTCACAACAGCAAACAGCCTGAAGACCAGAGGACTTCACATACGTGCCCTATAACGTGAAGCACCGTGGTAACCTTAGGGATTCTATGTATGCAAAAGGGCTGAACAACAGTAGATGGAAAGAACAGAGTGAGATTAAACAGTGAATGCAGAACTCGAGGAGTTAATGGGGGAGGGGCAGCAGCATGTCAACACAGAGTTAATAATTAGAGCAGCCAAACCCAGAACAGACATTGCTGAAATTTTAATTAAAGTCTTGTAAGTCCTGGGATCGTCAATGTAAAGGATAGAGGTGAAGGAGATAAAATGATTATAGATGGCGTAATAGATATTGAGGGCAGACAGAAATGATACAACATGCAGAAGAAAAAGGATTATTGAAATAGAGAACTCAGAAATGCAGACAAGAATCATTAAAAGATATTCTAAAGCTATATTTCTTTAAATGAAAAACCTAAAAAAAAGAAAACCGTAAATTGAAAAAACACACCCATTCACTGGAAACACTTTTACACAGTGACTGGGCCCCGGAGAAATCCCAGTTCTATTGTTGAACTTAAAAGATAAGGAATTGGGTAGGCATACAGGCAAAAAGGGAAAGTATCCCCCAAGGGAGAAAAAACAGGCTGTCTTCAGACATCCTAGACCAGCATATACAGCATGGAAATATAAAGGAGCTATATCTCCAAATCCTGAAGGGAGAGTGACCCAGAAATAGACGCAGCTAAAATTCCTAATTTATATACCACTGTCATCCTTTGAAGGCCGGAACCTGGGTCACATCCCCAATATTATGTTTCCTGAGCACTGGACCCTCAGTTTCTTTCTTCTCACATACATATCTGCATTTTCTCAGGCCACTTCAGCTCTGGGCTTTCTATTGCCTAGAATGTACACACACTCCAGCACTTTGAAAATACTTGTTTTGTTCAGCACAGTGAGCGTGTTCAGGAAACTGTAAGATATTGTACAAAAGAAAGGACTTGCTGAATGCTGGTGGTCCAAAGGTTTGCCTTCAGCATCTTTCTCTCTTATCTTGCTAGCCTTCTCATCGCTCTTCTAATTCAGACCTAGACATATTCATGGAGAAGGACTCCAATTGGTTGTGTTTTGTTTGCACCCAAAGTGAATTATGGCTCAAGAAGCTGCAGCGATTTGCCTATTTGTGTCACAAGGCAAGTTCTTGACCAAAATGGAATTAACATCTAGATTTCTTTATTCCCTCTACAAGCAAATTCAATGAAAGATTTTTGGAACACCTCCCACATATGTTCCTTCTAAAGACGATAACCATCTGAGTTCATTCAGAAAGCTAGGGTCAACATATGGTAAACATATAACTATGTTAATTCTGTGATTTACATGATCTAGTATGGCCAGTTGCTGAAGTATTAAAATGCCACTAAACACAGTGATAAAGAATCTGAGTACTCCCTCATCACCTGTGTCGTTCAAAGGTGTACTCTGGGTAGACAATTTCTCCAAGATATAATAATTAAAAGGATGGTTTCTGGCAATGCAAAGAACCCTCTGGGTCATCACAACCTGTGTCTGTTATGACTTTTGATTGCCCAGGTTTAGTGGTCACTAGTATTGTAAAAACATACAGCACAATAGGTGTGGATAGAAACGTGGCTATAGCTTTATAAGGAGCAAGGGCTGGGGAGAAAGAACGAGTTGAACTTCAACTCCATTGGTTGTCCCTTGGCCTTTTTAGTCTTCTATGGATGGGCCTTTGAGAACATATGTGAGCAACTTAGGCCCCTTTCCTCTGAGATCCAATTCTATGACTGGAACCACCATGAACAGGCTCAGCTAACAGGCAGTTTTATACTTCCCCTGTGATTATAACAGAAAGCCCTTTCAGGAGGCTCGCATTGCAATAAATGTCCTCAAAGTAGAAGGTATTAGATATCACATAAAGTTATGTAGTTGGCCAACGGATGTAATTGGTGCAGAGGATGACACAGGGGTGTGTGAACTTATGCCTTCACTCCACAGTCATTCTTCTGTGTGCTACAAAGTCCATATGTCTATCTACTCTAAAAGTTTCTATTTTTAAAAGAATTCTTATTGTAATCCTTTTCTTGAAATGCTAGGATAAAAGGTAGAGATAAGAAATTTCAGTGAATAGTGTTCTTGCTGTTGAACATTATCAAGTTTGTAAGCTTTTTCTTTAATTAATAATGACATGCAGGAAAGTGCTCTACAGTGTGTGAGCCACAGCTGTCTACATCAGGCTGATCAATGTGATATTTTAGATCAGTCTGATCTGCAGCTATGGCCATGCTGTCATCTAGTTTGGCTCTAGAACAATGTTAGAGGGAGCTTATGATGGCGTGAAAAGTCTAGACCCCCCAGAAATAGGAACTACTCTTTAGTAATGGTTCTTTGCCAACATGTCTAGCTATGCAGAATCACTAGGGACATTTTTCAGGGTTTCTTGTAGGGCACAGGAAGAACAAGATGATCCCCCCATTCTGTGACTACAACTTTACCTCTGCATCCCATACTTTCCACAGTCATTTTGCTTTAGTGGCTCACTTGACCAATTCCACTAAACAAGCACGTTTTTGCTACCTGTTTTATGGAAGAAAGTTGCTGGTACTGACTGAGCACATGATTGATAACCTGTCACAGTCTATGCGTGGCCACATTTGAATCTATAAAAGGTTATCACTGTGGTCAAGGTTCCAAATGCTACTGAATTCCTGGTTCATTCTCTCTCTCCCTCCCTCTTTCCCCCTCTGTCTCCATCCTTTCCTACTCCTCTGTCTGAGTAAAGCAAAGGAGTGCTGGTTATCTGATTAAGAGAAAGAGGAGGGATGGGATGAAAGAAAAGGAAATCATAAGCAGAAACATGGCAAAGTGAAAGGAAGACAGAGTTTGGGAGATGAGATGGAGGTAGATGGAGCTCAGTCTGGCCTACTAAGAGACTCAGATTAATTTATGAACTTTAAGTTCGTAAAGCTAGCTTGGGACTCTTGGAGACCTATCTAGAGAGGGTCAGGCTGGCATAGTTTGCCATTGCCATTGATGGAAGAGGAATTTACTAATGTGGTCTATGAGCTTCAATTCAGAGGATCCTCTTTTTTTTTTTCTTTTTTTTTCTGGAGCTTCACTCTACACAGTTGTGAAATGAGGATCTGTGTCCTTGTATGATCCATCTGGGAGTCTTTAAAAGTGCCAAGTGAGGTGATGGATGCTTAGTCATTTGTTAAATATGTGTGAGAGGTTTGATCACTCTTCTCAATGGCTCAAACGTGCATGAGAGATTCATTTCACTTAAAAATGATCTCATAACCTGGTAGTGAAGACAGAGGAAAACTGGCAGGCTAACTAACCCTGCAACTACTCAGGCCCAGAACCAGGGTTATGTGTTGGCCCACCCCAACATCCATCCCTTATGTGACCAGCTAGAGCACAGGGGTGGGGCTGAGGAGGTGGGATAGGGTGGGATCAGTCTTGCAGACCCAGGGCTGCAGGATCTTCATGACACAGGGCAGCAGCAGGATGTCCAAGAAGAGCCCCAATGGGGGCCCAGCATTGATGGTGTAGCAGAGACCAGGGGCCTAGAATCAGACCAGTGAGTTTTTGCGATGAATGCCTGCATGTAAAGATGTATGGATAAAGGGGTTTCCTGTGTGACTCACTGTGTCACACTGCAGCTTCCATGACAAGATTTTCCCTTTTTTTTTCTTTTTTCTCTTAAATTTTATTTTGTTCTATTTTGGTGGGGGGCGAGTTACAGAGAGCAGATGTGAGGGGATGGAAGTTGGTTGGGCTCAGAATGCATGATGTGAAAGACACAAAGAATAAACAGAAAGTTAAAACAAATACATAAAATAATCTCATAAGATGCAAGGACATTTAATTGAACTAAGGAAGGAAAGATAATTCCAATTTTTGTGGTTTTTCTATTCTATAAAAATCCCACAAACTCCAAATCAGCTAATGCTGAGCCATTGCTTTGCTCCTGGTGGCAAATTTTATGCTGGGTTCCTGCAAGCCTGGGGACACACTGTTCTGTCGGTTGACACATATCCTGTATGTGGCTTTCTGCTTAAAGATATCTGTGTGTCTGTGTGTGTCTCTGTCTGTGTGT
>CABHPQ010171333.1:0-25005 GCA_902168405.1 Peromyscus aztecus | reverse complement strand
TGTGTCTCTGTCTGTGTGTGTCTATGTCTGTGTGTGTCTCTGTCTGTGTGTGTGTGTCAGTTCATGTCTCTGTCTGTGTATGTGTCTATGTCTGTGTGTGTCTCTGTCTGTGTGTGTGTGTCAGTGCGTGTCTCTGTGTGTCTCTGTCTGTGTGTGTCTGTGTATTACGCATCATTGAACCTATGTCAACAGCACTGTAACTCATTCATGAGTGAAATGTATCTAGCATGTATTTGTTGATCAGACACATCTCAGACTTACACTTAGGAAGACAAGCTAGCACTTGAGCACTGTGCTTGAAGACCATTTAAAAGAGCAAAGCCACTGACAGAAAACACAGAAGTGCAAAAAGCAGGTCCTCAAGAAGCAGGGAAAGGGGCATTTGCTTCTACCATGAAAACTGAAGGATGGCGGCGGAGTCTTGGTCCCCTTAATGGGGAAAGTTCACATCAGACAACCGAGAGTTGAGCCCTGCTTGGTCCATGTCTGTAAATGGCTCTCAAATTGGAGTATGGAGTCGAGGATTGCAAATGCATTGTATCAAGTAGATAACTTTGTAAATACAAAGTCCATAATAAGTGCTCAGCTATAGTCACAAAACATTTGTCATTTCCAAGCAATCTCCTAGGTTCTGGGTTTACAACAATGAGCTAAGACACACACACACACACACACACACACACACACACACACACACACACACAATATATATATATATATATATACATATATATATGTATAATGTGTATACACTATATATATATATATATATCCCTTTGTTATGGGGAGATATATATATCCCATAACAAAGGGAGAAAGGAAATACACATATTAGGTGTGTAAAATTGCTCCTAAAAATTAATCAGGGTAAAAGGAATCTTTTTTATTTACTTATTTATTTTGGTGCTGAGAATTAAATCTTGGGCCTTGTTCTTGCCTAGGCAGTAGCTCTAAGACTTATCTATACCTCCAGATAAGTACTGAATTTTAATTTGGGTAGTCATAATAGACTTTAATGAGAAAGTAATATTTTTCTGATGTTTCTTTTCATATTTTTTAATTAAATATAATTACACAGTTTCTCCCTTTCCTCTCCTCCCCCAACCCTTTCTGTATACCCCCTCAATCCCTCTCAAATTCATGATTCTCCCTTTCTTTAATTGTGATTTTTTATATGTGGTTCTATATATATGTATAAATATGTAAATATATAAATTTATCCTGCTGAGTCTGTTTACTGTTGCTTATGTATATATGATTTGGGGGCTGACCGGTTGGAATTGGATTACCAATTGGTCATATCTGAGATTCATATTAGGTGGCTCATATCTGGAGACACTAATTCAAAGATCTACTTGTTACTGGTAGACTACCAGAGATGATCACTCAGACACAGTTTATAGCTAATTGAGAGTCTTTATTATAGCCAGTTGGAACCAAAGCCAGGTATTTGGGGACCTTGGTGTGGCTGCAATGTCCAGAGAATGGGGTCTTTGCTGGCAAAAAAAAAAAAAAAAAAAAAACCATGTCCTAGCATCTTTTCAGTACTGCATTGGGGCTTCGCAAAAGCAAGCAGTAAGATAAGCAGTTAGCTGTAGGGGGTTCCACATAAACAGTGGGTTTAACAAAAGCTAGATAAGTTAGCTAAGACACTCTGACCTTGGCTTCCTAGAATAGTATTTGATAATTTTCCATGGGATTTTCCACTGAGGCGATCAAATTCTAGTTAAACCTGGAATGGTCTCAGCAATGGTCAGAATGGTCTCTGTCTGCTCTGTCATATACTTTCTTCAATAATGTAGCCATTTGTGTTAACTCACACACACACAAAAAAAAAAAAACCACAACTATTTTCATATACTTGAAAAAAACCCTAATTAAACTTATTGATTCATCACAACAATATTAAATTATATTATTTAATATTTAAAAGACTCTTATCTGGAAAACCTTTTTGTGGATCTCACATATATTAAAATTAAGTTTAAAGACTGAAGGACTAGGAAGAATCAGCTTTGAGATGTCTGAAGGAGGATACTGGCCACAGGGGATGGTACAAATGAGGCTAGAAAAGGCTAAGAAGAAAGTAGCATAAGACAACATGGGAAGGAGGCTAGGGTGGTGTGGTTAGCTCTTGGAGAGCATTGTTAGCACACTGACTCTTACTTAGAGTGAGATAGAAACTATTGTAGATTTTTAAGTCTCTGCACAGGAATGGCTGACTCTGGCTGTTGGACTGGGAGACTAATAGGTGGTATATAAATATGAGATAGAGACTCCAGGAACAGAAGCAGGTAGGCTGACTGCAGATCTTCAGCTCTCCCCATGCTCCTTCAAATCCAATCCCCCAGTCTCATCCCCAGCTCTGCAGAACACCTGCTCCAGCCTCCTTTCTCCATGACCTTGTCCCTATCTCCAATGAATCACACAAATCTCCCTCCCTCCCTCTCCCCCTTTCCCCTTTTCCCCCTCTTCCTCTCCCTCTCTCCCTCCCTCCACTCCTTGCTTTATCCTACTGTACCTCAAACTCCAGCAGGCACTGGCTGAGAATCCACAGGCAGCTATGGTTAGAGAAGTAGGTAGGCTAATTGCAGATTTTCACCCTCCCTGAGCTACTCCAAGTCTAGTTCCCCGATCTCATCCCTAACCCTTTTGCTGTGGCCTCTCTTCAGTCTCCTCCCCATTCCCAGAAGACTAAGAAGATCCTGGTGAAACATACCACTTCCTTCTCTCTTGTCGATCCATTCAACTCCACCTCATAACCCATCCCCATTCCAAAGTGTCAACTCCCAATAACAAGAAACATATTTTACCTGGAACCACCAGTGGCTACACCTCTCAGGATCCCAGAAGAATTTCCTACCAGGCAACACACAGCCACTACACTCCAAAAGAAACAGAGAGGACAACAGAAACCAAGAAACAAAACACCCATACAACAAAGACAGAACTAGTATCAGAACCTAGAATTATAATCTTCCTAAACCCAGACATCTAGTTGTGAGTGTAAAACCACAATAACACCCAAGACAATATGTCTCCACTAGAGTCCAGCAACCCTACCACAGCAAGCCTGGAGTATCGCAACATAGCTGAAGCACACACACATAAAAGACCTTAAAATACCTTTCATAAATATGATAAATGTCTTTAAAGAAGAAATGAATAAATCCCTTTAAGAAATCTATGAAAATGCTAACAAGCAGTGAAAGGAAATGAATAAAACAGTTCAAAACTCAAAAGCAGAAATAAAATCAATAAAGAAAACCCAAACTGAGGGGATTCTGGAAATGAAAAATTTAGGAGTCGAACAAGAACTTCAGAGACAAGCCTCACCAAGAGAGTACAAGACAAGAAAGAAGCTCAGGCATTGAATACGTGAGAGAAGAAATAGATGCCTTGGTCAAAAAATTTTAAATCTAAAAATTCATGGCACAAAACATCCAGGAAATGTGGAATGCTATGAAAAGACCAAATCTAAGAATTAAAAAAGAAATTAAAGACTTTGCAGCACTGAATGAAAATAAATACACAATATGCTGAAACTTTGTGACACAATGAAGGCAGTTCTAAGAAGCAAGTTTATAGCACTAAGTGCCCACATTAAAAAAAATGGAGAGATCTGATACTAGTAACTTCATAGCACAGCTGAAAGCTCTAGAACAAAAAGTAGAAATCACATCCAATGGAGTAGACAGCAAGAAATAATGAAACTCAAGGCTGGAAACAATAAAAGAAAAACAAAGAAAAAACATTAAAAAGAATCAATGAAACAAAGAGTTGGCTCATTGAGAAAATCAGTAAGATTGATAAACCTTTATCCAAATTAACTAAAATGAGGAGAGAGAATATCTATCTAATTAGCAAAATCAGAAATGAAAAGGGGGCATATCAATAGATACCAAGGAAATCCAAAGAATTATAAGGACATACTTTTCAGTTTCAAGAGGTCCCATTGATTAATTGTTTCTCTCAGTGTCTGTGCTACTGGTGTTATATTTAGGAAGTGATCTCCAGTGCCAATGCGTTCAAGACTACTTCCTACTTTCTCTTCTAACAGGTTCAGAGTAACTGGATTTATGTTGAGATCTTTGATCTACTTGGACTTAGGTTTTGTGCACGGTGACAGATATGGATCTATTTGCAGCCTTCTACATGTTGACATCCAGTTATGCCAGCACCATTTGTTGAAGATGCTTTCTTTTTTTCCATTGTACAGTTTTGGCTTCTTTGTCAAAAATTATATGTTCATAGGTGTGTGGATTAATGTCAGGGTATTCATTGGTCCACATGTCGGTTTTTATGCCAGTACCAAGCTGTTTTTATTACTGTAGCTCTATAGTGGAGCTTGAGGTCAGGGATCGTGATGCCTCCAGAGGTTGTTTTATTGTAAAGGATTCTTTTGGCTATCCTGGGTTTTTTGTTTTTCCATATGAAGTTGAATATTGTTCTTTCCAGGTCTGTGAAGAATTGTGTTGGGATTTTAATGGGAATTGCACTGAATCTGTAGATTGCTTTTGGTAAGATTGCCATTTTTACTATGTTAATCCTGCCTGTCCATGAGCATGGGAGATCTTTCCATTTTCTGACATCTTCTATTTCTTTTTTCAAGGACTTAAAGTTGTTGTCCTACAGGTCTTTCACTTGCTTAGTTAGAGTTACCCCCCAAGGTATTTTATATCATTTGTGGCTATTGTAAAGGGTGATGTCTTTCTGATTTCCTTCTCAGCTTGTTTGTCAATTGTGTATAGGAGGGCTACTGATTTTTTTGAGTTAATCATGTATCCTGCTATGTTGCTGAATGTGTTTATAAGCTGTATGAGTTCCTTGGTTGAATTTTTGGGGTCACTCATGTATGCTATCATGTCATCAGCAAATAGTGAAAGCTTGACTTCTTCCTTTCCAATTTGTATCCCCTTGATCTCCTTATGTTGTCTTATTGTTCTGGCTAGAACTTCAAGTACTATGAATAAGTATGGGGAGAGCAGACAGCCTTGTCTTGTTCCTGATTTTAGTGGAATCGATTTGAGTTTCTCTCCATTTAATTTGATATTGGCTGTTGGCTTGCTGTAAATTGCCTTTATTATGTTTAGGTATGTTCCCTGTATTCCTGATCTCTCCAAAACCTTTATCATGAAGGGGTGTTGGATTTTGTCAAATGCCTTTTCAGCATCTAGTGAGATGATCATGTGGTTTTTTCTCTCAGTTTGTTTATATGGTGTATTACATTGACAGATTTTCGTATGTTGAACCACCCTTTCATCCTTGGGATGAAGCCTACTTGATCATGGTATATAATTGTTTTAATGTGTTCTTGGAGTCTGCTTGCCAGTATTTTATTGAGTATTTTTGCATCAATGAAGCTTTTGTAGAGCAAAGGACACAGTCAACAAGACAAAGCGACAGCCTACAGAATAGGAAAAGATCTTCACCAACCCCACATCTGACAGAGGGCTGATATCCAGAATATATAAAGAACTCAAGAAATTAGACATCAAAATGCCCAACAGTCCAATTAAGAAATGGGATATAGAGCTAAACAGAGAATTTTCAACAGAGGAAGCTCAAAAGGCTGAAAGACATTTAAGGAATTGCTTAACATCCCTAATCATCCAGGAAATGCAAATCAAAATGACCCTGAGATACCACCTTATACCTATCAGAATGGCTAAGATCAAAAACACTGAAGACACCTTATGCTGGAGAGGATGTGGAGCTAGGGGAACTCTCCTCCACTGTTGGTGGGAATGCAAGCTTGTACAGCCACTTTGGAAATCAATATGGCACTTTCTTAGAAAATTGGGAATCAATCTCCCCCCAAGACCCAACTATACCACTCTTGGGCATATTCCCAAGGAATGCTCAATCATACCACAAGGGCACATGGTCAGCTATGTTCATAGCAGCATTGTTTGTAATAGCCAGAACCTGGAAACAACCTAGATGCCCTTCAACTGAAGAATGGAAAAATAAAATGTGGTACATATACACAATGGAGTACTACTCACCATAGAAAAACAATGACATCATGAGGTTTGCAGGCAAATGGATGGATCTAGAAAAAATCATCCTGAGTGAGGTAACCCCGACTCAGAAAGACAAACGTGGTATGTACTCACTCATAGGTGGATACTAGATGTAAAACAAAGGATGACTAGACTGCTACTCACAACTCCAGGAAGGCTACCTAGTAAAGAGGACCCTAAGAAAGACACGGGAATTGTCCAACGACAGATAAATGGATGAGATCTACATGAGCAAGCTGGACATGACTGGGGGGGTAATGAAGGGCAAGGGTCAGGGGAAAGAGAGCTTAGGGGAACAGGAGATCCCAGCTGGATCAAGAACAGAGAGGGAAAACAAGGAAAGAGAGACCATGATAAATGAAGACCCCATGGGAATAGGAAGAAGCAAAGTGCTAGAGAGGTCCCCAGAAATCCACAAAGATACCTCCACAATAGACTACTGGCAATGGTTGAGAGAAAGCCCGAATTGACCTACTCTGGTGATTGGATGGCCAAACACCTTAACTGTCGTGGTAGAACTCTCATCCAATGACTGATGGAAGCAGATGCAGAGATCCACTGCCGGGCCCCAGGTGAAGCTCGGGGAGTTCAATCAGCACGAAAGAGGAGGGATTGTATGAGCGAAAATTGTTGAGATCAAGACTGGAAAAAGCACAGGGACAAATAGCCAAACTAGTGGAAACACATGAACTATGAACCAATAGCTGAGGAGCCCCCAACTGTATCAGGCCCTCTGGATAAGTGAGATAGTCGATTAGCTTGAACTGTTTGGGAGCCCCCCAGGCAGTGGGACCAGGACCTGTCCTTAGTGCATGAGCTGGCTGTTTGGAGCCTGGGGCCTATGCTGGGACACTTTGCTCAGTCTGGGTGAAGGGAGGAGGGGACTGGACCTGCCTTGACTGATCTACCAGGCTGAGCTGAATCCCCAGGGGAGTCCTTGCCCTGGAGGAGATGGGAATGGGGGGATGAATTGGGGAAAGGAGGGGATGGGAGGAGGGAGGACAGGGGAATCTGTGGCTGGTATGTAAAATTAAATTAAATTATAAAATTAAAAATAATAATAATAAAGAAAAAATGAGGACATACTTTAAAAACCAGTACTTCATCAAATTGGAAAATCCAAAAGAATTAGATAATTTTCTTGATATATACAACTTACCAAAGTTAAATCAAGATCAGATAAGAAGTTTAAGTATATCTAAAAGCTCTAGTGAAATAGCAGTCAATAAAAGTCTCCCCACCCCCTGTCAAAAAAAGCCCAGAGCCAGATGGTTTTAGAACAGAATTCTACCAGACTTTCAAAAATGAGTTAATGCCAATGCTCTTCAAGTTATTTCACAAAATAGAAACAGGATGATCATTGCCCAATTTGGTTTTGGAGGCCACAGTTACTCTGCTACCAAAACCACATAAAGGATAAATAAAGAGAATTACAGACCATTTTCTATTACAAGCATAGATGCAAAAGTTCTCAATAAAATACTTGCAAGCTGAATCCAAGAACACATCAAAAAGATCATGCACCACGATCAAGTAAGGCTTCATCCCACAGATGCAGGGATTGATCAACATAGGTAAATCAAAAAATGTAATCCACCATATAACAAATTGAAAGACAAAAACCACATGATCATCTCAGAAAAGGCCTTTGACAAAATCCAACACCCCTTTGTGATAAAAATCCTGAACTTATTAGGGATACAAGGAATTCTCAAATAGAAGAAACTCAAATGACTGAGAAACACTTAAAGCAATGTTCAACATCCTTAGCCATCACTGAAATGAAAATCCAAAACTACTTTAAGACTTCAACTGGTATATGTTGGTCAGAATGACTCAGATCAATAACACAAGTGACAGCACATGCTGGTGAGGATGTGGAATAAGGGGAAAGCTCATCCATAGCTTGTAGAACCATAAACTTGTACAGCCACCATGGAAATCAGTGTGGTGGTCCTTAGGAGGCTAGGAAGCGGTCTACCTCAAGATCCAGCTATGTCACTCTTGGGCATATACCCAAAGGATGCTTCATTCTACCACAAAGACACTTGTTCAACAATGTTCATTGCTTCTCTATTCATTAGCCAGAAATTGGAAACAACTTAGATGTCACTCAACAAAACAATAGATAAAGAAAATGTGCTATATTTATACAAGAGTATTACTCAACCATTAAAAAAAATGGCATCATAAAATTCACAGGTAAATGGATAGAACTAGAAAAAACTCATCCCGAGGGAGGTATCCCAGACCGAGAAAGACAAATACGGTATATATTAACATGTATGTGAATATTATCTATGAAGTCAATGATAAGCAAGCTATGATCCAAAGAACCACAGAGGTTAGGTATATGGGGAGTACTCATGGATCTCATTAGGAAAGAGAAATAGAATAGATAGTTATGGGTGGATTGTGGGGGCTGGAATGTGAGGATTATTTGTAAAGGGGGAGGGAAGAAAGGGATGAGGGATGGAATATGGGGAGTCAGCTAAAATTAAGGTACATGTGTGAGGTAGTATGGAAACCTAATACAGTAGACTCTTGCTAAATATATGTACATATGTGAAGGAAATACAAATGAAATTGCCAAATAATAGGGGAGATAGTTCCAGCTAGCTGTCTCTTGTCACTTCATGAAGCTTCTGACAATGGGATTTGGTTACATCTGATTGAGTTGTTGGCTAAAGGAATCCCATGGGAATCCATGAACTGTTCCCAAGACTATAGGGTGCTCTCCACAAAATGACAGCAAGGCTCCATTGCTGAGGACAACATCTACACAACTCATTGAACTTGGATAAGTTGAGCTGTCTACATATGGCCTTCATTCTATGCCCTGGTGTCTTTTGTACAGGAAGGTACTCTGCATGCTACCAAAAGAGAAATGCAGATACCGAGCCAGCCACAGACTCCTTGATCTATAATGGTGTCCTGCCTGCAGGATATACTAGGACAGTGGTGACAAAAGTTTGTGGGACTAATCAAACAATAACTGGTTTGACTTAAAGCCCATTCCATGAGTTCAAACCCATACCCAACACTGCTTAGGTGACACTAGATAGTCCAGGGACATGGGGTAAAACCAAATACTACTGTTGTAAATTTTTTTAAAAAGTAACAATAAAATGACTCCTAATGACATCCTGCTATGTTCATAGATCAGTGCCTTGCTCAGCCATCATCAAAAAAGGTTTCTCCTACAGTAGATGGGAACAAATACAGAGATGCACAATCAGACATTATGCAGAGAGTGGGAGACCTTGGAACACTCAGCCTTAAATGGAAAGTTTCCAACAAATGCCTCTCCTCAGGGTTCAGGGAACCCCATGGAAGAGAAGACAGAAAGAGTGAAAGAGCCAGAGGGGATGGAGGACACCAAGAAAGCAAACCTAATTCAACATGATCAAAGTTCATATGATCTTACAGAGACTGAGGCAGCATGCATAAGGCCTGCACACACAGGGCTGCACCAGGTCCTCTGCATATGTATTATGCTTCCAAGTTTAGTGTTTTTATGGATTCCTGAGGGAGTGGGTCTCTGATTCTTGTGCCTTCCCTTGGGCTCTTTTCCTTTTGTTTTTCTTTTTTAATTTTTTTTTTATCTTTTCTAATTCGGACGTGTTAGTTTTTATTTTATCTTATTATAGTTTATTTTATTTTCTTATTATCCTTTAGAAGTCTGTTTGTTTTCTAATGAGAGGCAGAAAGGGAGTGGTTCTTGATGGGAGAGGAGGTGGAGAGAAACAAATGTAGAGGGTAGGGAAATTGTCATCAGGATATGTTATGTGAGGGGAAAAATCTATTTTCACTAAAAGGGAAAAAAAAAGAATGGACAAAGAGGATATTATCTATGAAATGGAAGCAAGAGCAAGGTGGTAGCAGAAGAGTTAGGAGAAAGGGGCTTAACGCTGGACATGCAGAGAAGAACTAGTGATTCCATGAGGCTATGGAATCAAAGACACTTGGATATTTGAGCCTGGGTGATGGAGGTTCTGTGAGCTTTGAAGGAAAAGGCATAGTGAAGGATTTGAGGAGGCAACCTCATGGAACACATTATGTTCACTATTTTACTAGACACCATTGCTGAATAGGCATTTGGAGGAGTCAGGAGTTGAGTGGTAAAAATCTACCCTGGATAGAAAAGCCAGCAGTACTGGCTGAGATCACCCAGCAAGTACATAGAATGGAGAGAGGCAGAGTCCAAGAATTGAGCCTGGAGGCAGTCCAAAAGTAAGAGATAATGGAGGAGATAAGGCTGAAATACAAGCAGCCAAATAAGACTAAAGTCTAGAGAATGTGGTGTTTAAAAAGCTAAAAGACAAATGTTTCTGGGAGCAGAAAATGAAGAACTATGAAATGCTTACTGAAAGGTCAAACATTATCAGGTTTAAGAACTGATTATAGATGGAGCAACTCAGGGTCACTGTGACCTTAAACAAGAGTGACTTTGGTGGAATGCTTGAAGTCAAAAAAACAATAGAGAAAAAATTGAAGGTATTGCGTAGAGACAAAGATTTTAAGGAGTTTTTATGTAAGATGGACAGGTTCTGTGAGGGAAACAAAAATTTTAGAGAAATTTTAGACTTACAACAAAATTGAGCAGAACATGTAAAGATACCTCATGCACTTCCTTGCCCTGTACATAGCCTCTCCTTTTCCTATCCCTTCCCCAACTGAGAGAACAAGCCATTCATTAGAATACATTGATTACTCAAAGTCTATATTCTACTATAAAGCTACTCTTTGGGCTTGGGAAACTATACAAGGACATGTGTCTACCATCATAATATCTCAGTCAGCAGTTTAACGGACCCAAAAATGTTCTCTGCTCTATTGACAAGGCACTCTTCCAAGAATTCACTGATCATTTCACTGTCTTCATAGTTTGGTTTTCTCAGGACTCTCATGCTTGAAGCCAATAGTAGAAAGCCTTTTTCAGTTGGTTTTCTTCAATTAGCTTTGAATATTTCTCCATGTAGTGCCATGGCTTGATAGCTTGTTTTGTTTTGTTTTGTTTTGTTTCTTAATGCTGTATAACATTCCACTGTGTAAAAGATCACACTTTAGCCATTTGTTGACTAAGGACATGTTGGTTACCTTAAAATATTTTTAAACAAGATAAATAAGTAGTCCATGGTTTGATAAGGACAATGACTCATGAGCCAGGGGAAATACAATGGCAAGATAGAAAGAGGAGGGAGTTTCTAGAACAATTGCCTTGAGTGGATGGAAGGAGATGACTTATGTAGTACAGATGCCCTTAGAGGAACAGGAAGTGTAGCTAGAGTTTTCCTGCCTGGCCCACAGTCAGGACAAATCTCTGTCACTTGCCAGTCCCACAGCCGCTCAGACCCAACCAAGTAAACACAGAGACTTATATTGTTTAAACTGTTTGGCCTAATGGCTCAGGCTTCTAGCTATCTAGTTCTTACATCTTAAATTAATCCCTTTCTATAAATCTATACTTTGCCACATGGCTCATGGCTTACCAGCATCTTCACATGCTGCTTGTCATGGTGGCGGCTGGCAGTGTCTCCCTGCCTCAGCCTTCCACTTCCCAGAATTCTCCTCTCTCCTTGTCCCACCTATACTTCTTGCCTGGCCATTGGCCAATCAGTGTTTTATTTATTGACCAAACAGAGCATTTAACATACAGACCATCCCACAGCAAGAAGGAGACTGACAATAGACACGGTGGTGACTCCAAGTGCAAGTCTTCTTTGGATTTCTTCTGTCTTATCAGTTAAGAGGGAAGCAACATGTTTAACTGTGAGTAATAATGAAATGATGTGTTGAAAGTTTCAAGAGCGGCAGAGATGTAGACTATTTGGAATATCACAGTTCAACCTTGTCTTAGCCATAAGGTTACAGTAAGAACATCAGCATGTGGTTGTGGTTATATGCTTGTCTCTATTTAAAACTGTCTGTGCAGGTAAAGGTGGAGACATTATTTAAGATGCTTTCCTGGGAGAATTAAAATGGGGCAAAGAGGCTGAAGCGATCCAAGAAACGGGTTCAATGACTGTGATGCAGTTTTAAATTGAGGATGTAAAGTCGTTTCAAGGGTTTATATATGTTAGAGTACCAGAAGGAATGAGCTAGATAAATAAAAGATTAAGTCAGAAAGTGCACTTTGTTTGCAAGGAAAAGCTAGCTGTAGCCAGGAGATCAAGTAGGGAAGTGAAATGGGAATTCATTGATGGGAGGAGGAAGGAAGCAGAAAGGACTGTGAGTTAAAGAGTAAAAAGGATACGTGAATAGGCACACACACACACAAACACACACACACACACACACACACACACACACACACACACTAACCATCAAGCATCAGGGTAGGAAGTAAGGTGGAGGGAAGGACAGTGAATCAGTAGCTAAAATCATAAGGGGCTAAGCTCTGGGGTAGGAATCACTTGTATTGAGGAGGTTCAGTGGGTGCCACCATTTAAAACTCAAATCAGTGCTGTGTATTTAAATTTTTAACATTTATTTATTTATGTGTGTATATGTATGCATGTATGAGAGAGGCAAACAAAGAAATACAGAGAGAGAGAGAGAGAGAGAGAGAGAGAGAGAGAGAGAGAGAGAGAGAGAGAGAAGAGAGAAGAGAGGAGAGGGGAGAGGGGAGAAAGAGAGGGAGAGGAAGAGAGAGAGAGTGGGGGAGAGAAAGTCCTGTGGTCAGAGGACAATTGTGGAAATCAATTCTCTCCTTGTGTGGGTCCTGGGAATTGAACTCAGGTTGTCAGGTTTGCCTGCAGGATACAGCTGATCATTACCTGCTGATCATCTCACCAACCTAGAGCTACAAGTTTAAAGGAACAGAGAGGACAGGCCAGAAACAATGAGGAGGAGGAAGGATGTAGCTCGCCTCCATTCTCAGTAGTCTTAAATTTAGGAGAACCAAATACACAATCCAGAAACTCCCAGAAAAGCATTGCTCTTGAGAAAGGGCTAAGTTTGGGGGCAAGACAGTGCAGGAGAATGAGTCAGGCAAGATCTTAAGAAAAAGGGAGTTTCACAGCTGCCAGACCATGCATTCCAGCAGACACCATGCTCAGGAGTTATGTAGGTGAAGGCAGCTTGTTCTGTGCTTGGGTGATGACAGTCACTGAGACTCAAGGTTCTATCCATCATGTAAGTGATTGGAGATGAATGTGTGGGAAGATACGAGTTCCTCGCCGTTTTACCTTCACAGAAGAAGATTTAAAAGCAACTGACAAGGCACCGCTGAATGGAGCAGCATGGATGAAAGACTAAAGGGATCATGGTAGAGAGCAGTGAACACAGCCAGCTGGGCCCATGGGTGAGGCGTTGGTTAGCCTGGGGTCCTTCCTGGAGAGTCAAAGAGCAGATGTTAAAGGGAGAACCCAGATGCAGCGATGGTGATGGTGGCAGACTGTCAGGACTGGAGGTGACCTGCAGAACAACTCTGCTCAAATGCTGTCACTTTCATAATTCCGAGACGATGCCGATCATGTTTCACGCATGCCTGACAGTGCAGGGAGTGTTAACACTGAAGGTTATTTCCCTTCAGTGAGATGAGCTAGGAAGCCTAGGATTGTGATGGCAATGTTCCTATTGCCAAAAATCACCAAGTGAGCCATCCCTGCAGGTGATTCTGTGTGTTCTGTCAGCTGATAGCCTGATAGGATTAGAAGCTATCTGAACAGAAAATGTGCAGGGATATGTATGTGAATTTTGATTTAATTTTTAAATTTATTAGAGTCATTCAATGCCTCCCTACCTGAGAGCATACCAAAACATCACTACCAATCAATGAAGTGAATATTCATTATACCCACTGTTTTACTTCTAAAAAATTAGAATCAGAAAAAAGAAAGATTAACTTCAATATCCCTTTGACAATACAGGACTTTTCAATGAACTGCTTTTATCTTGTAGTGCCCTCTAAAAGAGAGTTCATGCTCTCTCCTCATGTGGGGAGATGTCTGCTACACAACCTAATTAGCCACGTCAGTCACTGCTGTCAAACACTGAGCCTAATCGGACTTTCTGTCATAAACCTGTTTTTCAATTCAAATGGATGGATTAATATACATCTCAGGAATGTTATTAAAAGTCACTGACTAATACTTTCTAGAACTTGCTGTTTTCTACAGAGAGAATACCAAAAGCACTCAAATCAAGATCAAACTGTTGTGCGGCTAATACGGCCTATTTTTATAATTTACCAAACAATGATTGAAATTGAAATAATGTGATATGAACATTTTTGTAAAACAATTACCTATGAATCAAGAAGTACAAAACTCTTGATAGACTTCTGCTAAGTCTACTTACAGGCATAAATTTAATCTTCCTCTCAGCTTTTGAAGATTATTGAGTGGGAATGTATATTATTTCAGAAATAACGCCATTCAGGTTATAGACATTCTGATACTCTTAACGGTGGAAAGGTAAAGGACATTGCATTAGATACTTTGTGCCTGTGTGACCACAATACTTGAGAGAAATAACCCAAGGAAAAGAAGTGGTTTCCTGGTTGTAGAAGGTCAAGTCCATCATGGTAGGTATGGCATGAGAGAGCAGTCAGTTCATGTCATGACTGGCAAGGAAACAGAGAAAGAGTTCTCCATTTTTCTCCATTTATTCCATCTGGAACCCTAGCCCATTGGGGGTGGGTCTTCCCTTACTCCCTGGAAACATCACCAGAGACACACCCACCAGTGCCATGGGCCATTCTAACCCTCGCTAAGATGATAATGAGACCATCCTTCACATGTATGCAGGTAAAACAAATTAGTGTTGCATCTAGACTATCTTGTTAATCCAACTTAGCCAAGTACCAAGCTCTGCATAAGAAGGAATAAACTAAGAACTAACCTTCTAGTTAGCATTAGTATTTTATGATGCAACTTGATAAAATGTATCTTAACTAAATTATGTAATAACAGACACTGGATTTAAAAGAAATCAGGTAAAGCTTTATCCACACCTAATATCCTTTGCTAATCTTCAGAAACCATTCTCATTTCATTTAATAGAACCTGTGTTGCTAACCTGCACTGTCTTAGCTGTGCCAGGGTGCTTTTCTTTCTAGATAATGACACTTCCCAGGAATAGTATTGAGAAGAGCTGACATAATTGCTTGTGATTAAATTTGTAGAAGAAAGGGACAGTTTTAGCATTCAGTGTTTCTCTCCAATTCTCTTTCTGCATTGCTTCCATCATATTCTCCCACAACAGCAAAACGTCCTTGATAATAGTCAGGTCTTGGGAGAAGAGAGGCCATTAAGCAGAACTGTCCTCACTCCTACTCTTCCCAGCAGGGCGCACAAAAATCATTTCTATCACCAAGCTTTGTCCCTAAAAGGTAATTGTGTAATATCAATAAGAGAAAGGAGCCATCCCAGGAGTTTCCAGAACTTTGATTGATACAAGAGATTTGGCTTGCTGAATAATTTTACAACCTGGAATATTGTGACAAAGGGAAATGTGGGAAGGAGGAAGGCTACAGGTTTGCACGAGTTGACAGCGAGGCCTGAGAGATGTGGACCTACAAGAATCTAGCAAAGCTTAGATGGATAATCAGGGTCTAGATGTGAATACCCTGAGAACCATTAGTACAGTCATTTCCAGAACTGAGTGCTTAGAGAGCCCTTGATGCCACAGATTCACTCCACCCCTCAGAAAGTGAGCTAAAAGTGCTGTGGCTGGGAAGATGGCTGTAAAGCGAGGTCCTTCTGTCAAATCCACATAATAGCTGGTGGTGAGTGCTTGCATCTGTAACCCCAGCACTGGAGAGGGCAGAGACAGGCAGATTCATAGAGCTCATTAGCTAGTGTGCTGGATGGATAGTTTTATGTCAACCTAATGTAAACTAAAGTCATGAAAGAAGGAAACTCCAATGAAGGAAATGCCTCTAGAAGTGGATCTCTGAGTTTGAGGCAAGTCTGGTGTACAAAGTGAGTTCCAGGACAACCAGGACTACACAGAGAAACCTGGTCTCTGGAAATCCAAAAAAGAAAAGAAAAGAAAGAAAGAAAGAGAGAGAGAGAGAGAAGGAAGGAAGGAAGGAAGGAAGGAAGGAAGGAAGGAAGGAAGGAAGGAAAGAAAGAAAGAAAGAAAGAAAGAAAGAAAGAAAGAAAGAAAGAAAGAAAGAAAGAAAGAAAGAAAGAAAGAAAGAAAGAAGGAAAGAAAGAAAGAAGGAAAGAAAGAAAGAAAGAAAGAAAGAAAGAAAGAAAGAAGATACCTCCATAAGATCAGGCTGTTGAAAGTGATGGTGCCTGCAGGCACCCACAGGACCTCTCCAAGGTTCCTGAGAGACCCACAGAGGCTTCCCAGAGAGACATAGCAATGGAGGATGAGCCTCTGAAACAACTAAAAAAATGGTAGTTCTTATGGGAAGATGCTATTAAAAAGTGGTTTCATGGAATTGGGGGTGGGAAGTGGCTGAAACAGAGAGAGAAGTGGAACTAGAAATGTGCAGGCAACAGGAATGGGATGGAGGCTGTGGTGGACAAAGGACCATGTTGTTGATGGGTAGGGCCAGTCCCCGAGGCTTGGGCCACCACCGTCCTGCCTTACCTGGTCTTCTCCCTGCCAGTGCTGCCACCATGTAACCTGCAGTAGATCTGCTGCTGCTGCTGCTGCTGCTGCTGCTGCAGCTGCTTGCACTGCTCGCTCTGATCCTCTAGAGGGAGAATAGCACTGAGGCGCTGCCCTTGGGCTGCAAACAGGATGGTGCAGCTTGTGCCGAGGACAAGGGGGTATAGAGCAGCCTGGGGTTCATACAGGTCTTGCCCCCAAGACACACACACTGTCCAACTGTATGATCCCCTTGACTACAACAGCAAGACATCTGAGACAAAGAATGGTTCATTTTCTGGATTAAGTCTCCTTGAAAGACTTCTGTGGTCCATGGTGCCACCCAAGGCCTTGTAGATGCCTGTTGTTTGTAGCCAGAGTTTTCCTGGTCCCGCCTGGCTCCCACAGCCCTGTGTTCCTACAGCTGCTTGGTCCCAAATAACCACACACAAGCTTATATTATTTTTAAACTATGCCTATGGCAAGCTTCTTGCTAGCTACTCTTATATCTTAAATTAACCCATTTCTATAAATCTATACCTTGCCACGTGGCTTGTGGCTTACCGATATCTTTACATCTTGTTTTTCCTGGTGGTAGCTAGCACCATCTCCATGTTCTCTCTTTCTCCTTCCTCTCTCTCTAATTGGAATGTCCTGTCTAACCTTATTTTGCTCATCATTGGCTAGCTTTATTTATCAACCAATCAGAGCAACATATATTCACGGCACACAGAACGACATCCACAGCACTTCCCCTTTTCTGTCTAGTCAAAAAGGAAGGTTTTAATTTTAACATAGTAAAATTACATATAACAAAACAGTTATCTAGCAAGAATTACAGTTACATTATCTAGTTTATTTGTATTTGGCAAAATTAAAGAAAATATTCTATCATCTATCCTATATTTGTGAATCTAAAGTTTCATGTCTGATTTATCTTTTATCATAACCAAGGAAAATTATAACTATCTAGTCTTCAGCTATATCAAAGACCTCAGAAGAATACAATATTATCTAAGTAAACAGGAAGAGCATTGTGAGCAACTTCCAAAATCTAGAACGACAGAGACAGCTGCCTGCCTGGAGAGTCATCCAAAGTTCCTCTGTAACTTTGGGGCATACATTCATCTTCAGACCATAGGTCTAGTCTCTCAGTCACTTTTCCCTGTGTCCTGTAGAATGTCTGGCAATTTCCTTTATGGAGCAGGAACCCGAAGGACTGTCTCACCTTGCAAAGTTCAATGGTCACCTTCCTATGGGTCCTGCATGTCCAGTTTATACAGCATTTTGTCAAGCAGTCCAGGCAAATGGCTATTTTTGCCAAGAAAAAGATAAACTCCATATGGAGTGTCTTCAATGCCTATCTTTCTCTCTGAGGTAAATTGGTGCTGCCAGGAGCAGATCTTTAAATACACTGATGATAGTCACTTTATTAGTAAACCATTGGTAGGCCAACAGTGCCTGCCTCTCAGCTTGACATTCCAAAATCTTCTTATCATGGTGAAAGAGAGGATCCTCTTCAGGGAGATGTGGTCTAGATGTCAGTGTGCCATAGGCAGATGTGAGCATCACTTCCAAGACACTGAAGTTCAAAGAGTGGTTGGACTATGATTTGAATGTGGTCTCTTAAAATGCATGCACTGGAAACTTAACCTCAGGTTTGTGTATTATTGTTACTAGTACTTAAAAGTATGTCCTTTGGAAGTAACTAGTATTAGAGGAGTTCATGAAAGTGAGTCCCTTTTGGTTTGTGGCTTCATAGGAAGAATAAGAGAGACCACAACTGGTATACTTGGTTTGTCTCACAATATTGCCTTCTGTCATATTATAATGCCATAAGAAGAGCCCAGGAGATTTAAGAGAGATGCCAACACTCTGCTTGAGGTTTCATACCCTCCAGTACTATTAGCAAAGTAAACTGTGTTTAATAAGTGATCTGATTTCAGGCATTTTGTTGCAGCATCAGAAAGCAGATGAAGACAGGGCATTTTATCTGTCCTTGTACTCTGACCAATATCGTTTTCTGAAGAAGCCCAAGGCACATTGATTAGCATGAATGTCTTTTATTTTGTAGTTAAATAAGGATGGAGTGGTGAATCATCCCTAATTGTGAGAGAGCATGCCAGAAGTAGAGTCAGGGGGTCGGAAGGGGCTATACAAGTAGAACATAATGTCAACCAAGAAGAAACATCAAGAAATCCCAGTCACTGACCCCAAATGAAAGGAAGTAAAGCAGTCACCCCATTCCTCCATGACCAAGTCACCACAAAGTTCAGTCAGTGCCACAGTCCAGCTCTTGGCTTCTATGATAATAAGGATTCACTGCTTAGAGTCTCATTCTGTATTCAGTGTGGTCTCCAATGAGTCAAATGAATGTCATGTCACAAGCACTCTGCCCGCTTTATTCTGATTTATATGTGTGACTCAATATGTATCTTCCTATCTGTGTATGGGACAGGTAGGAATGCATATATCGAGGACTGTATTCATGTGTGCAAGGTGGCATGTCTGCATATGCACATATGTGCATTTATATCTCTGTGTACCTTTACAGTTGTGTACCTAAGTGTGACTATTTGTGTTCTTATGCTCATGGCTGTGCATGAGGTATGTGTCTTTATATGAGTAAGAATTAATGTAAATGTGTTTGTGTATATGTCAGCCTACGTATACTACTAATATACTATAATATAATGTAAATGTGTTTGTGTATATGTCAGCCTACGTATACCCATTAATCTACTTTATAAACAGACCTCTCATGATTACTACTTATCTAGATCTGTTTATCAAGGTTGTTCCCAGAGAGATAATTACAAGTATGTCTGAGAACATAGCATCTCTAGTGTCATGCTTAGAAATCCCTCCTCTCTTCCTGTGGACCCTCAGATGTTCTATATCCTACTGACTTAAAACACATCACACATCCTAGGAATATCAGAAGCTATACCCATCAAGTCTCACCAGCATGATTGCCTAAACATGAACTGAACAAGGACAACAACAACAGTATGCATGCTAAAATGCATGGGGAAAAACCCACGAGACCTCAACCCTATGCAAAGAACTGTAGGCAACTAAGGAATGCTGAGAGCAAGAGAAAGATTCTTCCCCATGGAAGGGAAGAGCTCACCAACTGATTACTGTCTTAGTCAGTGTTCTATCACTGTGAAGAGACACTATGACCATGACAACTTATAAAAGAAAGAATTTAATTGGGACTTGTTTACAGTTTCAGAGGTTTAGTCCATTATCATCATGGTGGAGAGCATGAAGGCACATAGGCAGATATGGTGATGGAGAAGTAGCTGAGAGGTTTTACATTTGGATCTGCAGGCAGCAGGAAGAGAGACACTGGGACTGGTTTGGGCTTTTGAAACCCAAATCCCACCCTCAGTGACATACTTCTTCCAATAAGACCATGCCTACTCCAACAAGGCCACACCTCCTAAACCTTCTCAAGTAGTGCCATTCCTTAGTGACCAAGCATTCAAATATATGAGTGTATGGGGACATTCTTATTCAAACCACCACAGTTTCAGAATATCAAATGGTCAGTGCTAAAAGCATACACATACAAGTTACATTATATAGACTGAGCAGGTTGCATTTATGTATTTAGGAATATGTGTATGTGTGCATGCGTGCATGTGTGTGTATGTGTGTGTATATATCAAAAATTAATGAAAAAAAGCATGAATTTGAAAGCAAGGAGGGGTATGTGGAAGGGTTTGGCAGGAGGAAAGGTAAGGGAGAAATGATCTAATTATATAATATCAACAACTAAGAGAAATAATCAGAAAAAAAAACACATTCAGTCCCTCCATCCTGCTCTAGTGATACCCAGAGAAGCTTGGCCCTCACTTTTCCATAAACCACTTTGCAGCCATTTTTCTCTTCACAGGGGCTTTTCCTCTCCCACATTATCTAAGTGGCCTCAGAAGCAAAATGAGGAAGCTCCTCATTCCTCCTTGCATCATTACTCTCATGTTCTCTCCAGATGAAATCCACTAACAGACCCTGCCTGTGACGGAAGGGGTGGGGTTTCATGAACTTGTATAGATGCCTGCTCTGTAGAGTCAGACATGAGTACTAGCATCCGTCCTAACCTTGTTTGTGGTCACCTGCTCAGTGAAAGGGCAACTGATTTTAATCAACAAAGTATTCTTACTTTGATTTCATATTTTGAAGCAAGTTGGACATATGGAAATGGGTGTACCCTAGTGGTCACTGACTGCGTGTCTTCCCTTCTGTGGTCATCAGTCTTGCTTTTCTATTACCCATGAGAAGAAATTTCAACTCTGCCACCTTCTACATGGATGCTTTATACACTTTTAAATGGAAGTTGGAGTTTATTTAAAAAATGCTGATTTAAACATGGACATTAAGAGGGGGAAGAGGCATGTAGAGAAAGGTCATAGTACATTCCCTGAAGTAGGAAAAGGCTCTTCAAGAGAATGTACCTTTTAACATATTTCTAGCCTTAGCTAGAACATATTTGAGCCTTTGTTTACCCTCCTGTAAACTTCCATATAGAATACAAAGGAGTTAACATTCCCTCCCTCTACAGAAATGGGCAGCGCAAGGATTACACTTTGAGAAATTCTGCCTTCCAGTAGAGAAGATAGAATTCTGGAATAGGATCCTTGAGGGGCTTATAGAGAATTGGACTGAGCCCTAACATGAACAACCAAGGCACATATAAGGAGCTGGGAAGGGGCAGGATGATAGTTCTACCTAGAACTGGATCCTGCAGACTGGTTCCTATAGCAGGAGAATCTGTGGAGAAGAAATTCCTCAGTCTGGACCAGAGGTGACCATCAGCTTTGCATCTGGTGACCAGACGAGACCTAACCTGGGGCGAGCCATCTCCCCTGTAGAACCTCTACTTGGACCATCTGGCAGTTGAGAAGGCCAGCCCTGAGGTTTGGGTTTGGGAATCCTATTGTCTCTTATGTTCTTTAGATTGAACTGTGAAGTTCAGTCCTTCCTTGTCTCTTCTGTCTGGGTGTTTGTGGGTTGGAGAGGACTAGAGACACAAACCCTCTGATTCATTTCCTCCACTAATGAATTCTTTCCTCACTGTGTGGTCTCAAGTGAAACAGATGTAAGCAGCTTTGTGGGTAGCCTTGCACCCACACCCTGGGGACAAACCTCCAGGGGCTGAAAGATTGATTCATAAGATGAAGTTAAGTCAGAGAAAACAACATTTCTGTTGTGACTTATTTTTACTCTAAGCATCAACAGCCCCAGTCCCAAGTGAAAAAGACCATCATGGTCAAAGATGCTAAGAGGCCAAAGTAAGCACCATTATTACCTGAATTTCCATGCTAGGGATACGTGCCATTTTATCATGACCTCCATTTACTGACAACCAGCAAACTATGAATGAGTCATTTTTAACCATTAATTCATTCAAGTAGATTGCTTTTCATATGTATTCATTTACATGGCTCTTGACATAAGCCTTCACTTGAGAGACAGAAAGACAGATATGCTATGAGACACATGGAGAGAAACGGTAAAAGGAAAAAAAAAACTACAGAAGAATGAAAAGAAAGTTTCTACTATGCAAAATAGTGGCCACATGGCTGTGCATAATTGCTAGAACAGGACTGAGCACTCGGCTCCAAGTCTCTGAAGAAAAGCATGAATGGAAATAAGTTCATTCACAGAATTATTAGTTTAAGATGTTAGTGAGCATACCCTCAGAGAAGCAGAGACTTCTTCAAATGCCTGGTAGCCACACCTGTATGAGGGTCCTTGACCAGCCAGAAGGTAAGTACAGTCCCATTCTCAAAGCATTAATAGACATTGCCACAAGACAACAGGGGTGCTTGCAGATGAATACATGAATCTTACGAGCAGTTATGAGCTAAAAAAAAAAATCTAGCAATTCTAGGCTAGGCCCAGTGGCACCTGCCTATAATCCCAGCATTTGGGAGGTGAAGACAGAAAAATAGAGTTCAAGATCAGCCTGGGAATTCACAGTAAGACTCTGTCTCACAAAACACACACACACACACACACACACACATACACACACACATACACACACACACACACACATACACACACACACACACACACACACCCTAATGATTCCCTAAATCCCGTTGCTTCCTTAGATCTGCCATAGTGGGAGACATGAGAGCAAAACCGTCCACCATCCATGCTTGCCACTCTTGAATACTCTATTTTCTAATGAAAAACAGATATTTGGTTAAAACAAACAAAACCACAGCAGTACTTATTGTTCTCCAAAAGGGAAGACTGGCTCCAGAGCGACTCTACAGTGACTCCACAATGCCTGGGTGGTCAAAGGGGTGTCCTGAGAACTCCAAACATCATCCAAGGTCCATAAAGTTGAGTCTTGACAGGAGTCTTTGAAGTGGGAAACTTTCAAATGAGTGTCTACCAGTCCTGACAAGACCAGACAGGCTACGGAGTAAAGGCTTTTAGCATGACCATTTCCTAACAAGAACTTGTCATGTCTTAGATAAACTAAAGGATAAAGAAACATTTCCGGCAATTATCCCCCACTCTTCAGCAAAGAAAAGGGGTAGCCACCCACACATAATTTGATCAGTCAATATTATGTGCCTGCCATATGGCAAACATTGTACAGTAGTGAGCAGATACTTTTGCCTTGTCAATATATTACCTTTGGCAAAGGAATCCTAGTCACTGGAAAGGCAATTAGAGTCAGGTCGTCCTCAATGCAGAAACAAATGCTGTGGGTCCAGAGAGCCATGACATACCTTATGACCTGATTGAGGAATTTCCGGGAGACCACATCATATTATTTATTCATTCACTTATTTATTTACTTACTTACTTTTGAGATAGGATCTCATATATTTCAGGCATGTCTCAAGCTTTCTCTGTGGGCAAGGATGACCCTGAATTCCTGATCCACCTGCCTCCAGCATCCCAGTGCTAAGATTGTGGGTGTGTGCTACTATACCCAGATTACACAGTACTGGGATTGGACACAGGGCTTTGTGTATACCAGGCAAACACTCTCACAAGTGAGTTACATCCCAGCCCAGAATACATCTTTATATTAAAAATAAAAGTAAACGAACACATTCCCATACAGGGTGAGGAAAACTATTTCTACAATTACAGGTCTTATGAATTCCAAAAAGATTGAAACATGAAAGTAGGGCAGAACTGGATCAGGCCCTCTGGATAAATGAGACAGTTGATTAGCTTGAACTATTTAGGAGGCCCCCAGGCAGTGGGACCGGGACCTGTCCTTAGTACATGAGCTGGCTTTCTGGAACCTAGGGCCTATGCTGAGACATTTTGCTCAGTCTTGGTGTAGGGAGGAGGGGACTGGACCTGCCTCAACTGAATCTACCAGGCCAAGCTGAATCCCCAAGGGAGACCTTGCCTTGGAGGAGGTGGGAATGGGGAGAGGATTGGAGGGTGAAGGCTGGGGGTGGGAGGAGGGAGGACAGGGGAATCCATGGTTGGTATGTAAAACTAAATTAATTATAAAATAAAAAAAGAAACACCCAATGTTGTGTGACTCTTCAGTTTTTATCTAACTGCATAGACATTTTCTCACTTTACACATTGGAATAAACACATATACACACATTTATCTGTCCATCTCTTTCACACATTTATCTGTCTATCTCTTACACACATTTATCTGTCCATCTCTTCTTTAAGTACATTTTTGAGTCCTCCTTCATACACTTGCCTTTCATTAGATTATAAATCCTCAGTAACAGGAAATATATGTTTTATTTCTAATATCTGGCATGGCTGCAAATCTCAGGAGGCAAAATGATTTTAAAAGAATCGCTGAACTCCAGCCCCAGCTGCCTCTAGATGCATGACATTGGATAAGCTGAGTTTTTTCTTTTGTTTGTTTTGTTTTGTTTTTAACTCTATGAGCTTCGATGTTCTCACCTACATGTGACTGTTGAATAGACAACTCTAATAATGATAAGGCCCAATATTTCTTGACCTCCTCCGTTGTGCCTGCTGCTTTACATCTGTCCATCCTGATGAGGAGTCTGAGTGTCCGAAGGTAAAGTTACTTGGTAAACTCACATAGGCACTAAATGACTGAAACAGAACTATATAACTCCAAAACAAGTACTCTTTCACTACACAGCTAATGTCTTCTCTCTGGTACTACATTTCCCTCCAACCCTTGACTCCTCCACAAACTGAACAGCAAAGGCAACCAGCCAGAGTAAGGGATGTAGGCATTGGAGGTCAGAGGTCAACTCTCCACATAAGAAACTTGTTTTTCCCAGATGGAGGCTGGAGTATGCTCATCTTCTGCTTTGTATCACCTTACACCCAGTCAGCTCTGCCTTGATCTAACAGGGGATCTAAGGCGGGCCAAGAAAAGCCAACTCAGTGTGTGTGTGTGTGTGTGTGTGTGTGTGTGTGTGTGTGTGTG
>CABHPQ010171332.1:14383-31486 GCA_902168405.1 Peromyscus aztecus | reverse complement strand
GCATTTTAAAATGAGAATTTCTTGAGTTTATTATATTGAGTCATATGAACTTTCCATTTTTTTAGCCAAAGAGGGTGAATATCAGGAACATTGTTTGATTCCATCTAATAAGATTAATAGACTCTGAACACCAGCGTTATGTCAGAAGTGCCCCCATGTATGACTTAGACAATGGCGCCTCCCTCAGAGGCGACTGCAGCACCTGGCAGCAGCCCACACATTGTTTCTCCACAGTTCCGTCATCTCTCTTCTCAAGGGCAAACACAGATGAGAAAGGACAGCTTTCCTGCCACTTGCCAAGCCTTCCATTCAGGTACAAAGAGTTCCTTTACCCTTGGTCCTCGTAGTAATTGGAAGCTTCCTTTGGAATCTGCTCAAAAACAAATGCAAAAAAAAAAAATCCATAGTTTTGCAGAGACAGCGATAGGGAGAGATGTGAACCCAGAAACCCTACCTGGTGGATGTGCTTTCTTGTACCCAGAGAGACCTTAATTAATGTTAATGGAGAAACCTCCTTCAGAACCCAATTAAGCACTTAGCCAGCTTCTTAATGACCCCTGCTCTGAGCCAGGGTGTGGAGAGGGGAATTGATTTAACACCAGGGATGAGACTATGAATGTTCCATGGGCACGGTGTGCAGCCTTCTCTCAGTAAACAAGCTTTCCTTCCCATCCCTCATCCACTTGGCGTCGTCCGGACACCTCGCTCACACTCTTGAACTCTGCTATGAAAAGGTTAGCAGCTGAGCCAAAGGCGTCCCCCAGTGCACAATAACAGTTATATAAAGCACTTTAAAGTATACACAGATTTTGAGTACCTAATTATACTGCAGGTGTTGCACAACCCCCAGTGTGAGAAAGGTTCTAGAATTCTCTTTATCACAGACTGACATAATGAAAACTCCCCAGTGCTCAGGAGATGGTGCCCGCCCCAGAACACTTCTCCCTAGGCATGGGACCCCCATCATCATGATTGGTGTTGATTTTTACATCAGCATACAAAGTATTCCCTCATCTAAATGTTTTAAGTGAAACTCAAAATAAACAGGCTCACTTACGCCTGTTATTATTTCAACATTTTTGGTTGCGTGTGTCTGAAGCACAGCTTGTATTTTATCTGAGCCCTTCCTGGTTCAGATAATATTCTGTTGGAAGCCCAAGGCAAAGCAGGGATAGGAAATTCTACACAACAATCCAGAAATATGACTTCTATGAAGAAGCTGGTTGTTTGAGCCGCAGATGATAATCAGTGTTCAGGGGCAACCTTAGTATCTGAAATTGGGTGGGGTGGGCTTGGCATGCAGGCAGGAGCATCGCCAACTCAGAGTCACGAGGCTCTTTGGCTAGCTTAAAGGGTTGATGTTGGGTCAAGGAATGACCCAAACAGCTCCAAATGACTGAAGGGATGTTTTTGACACGCTAGAGAGAGTCGTCGTGACAGGAGCGCACACTACGTGGAGTGTGGAGTGAGCAGAGCGACGCGTGGAACTTCCCGGCCTCTGCCTGCTCTGTAACAGGACTTCCTTTCCTCCCTTCCTCTCTCTCACTCCCCTACTCCCCTAGGACTTAAGCTTTTTCTACCTCTTTGATACACGGGGTACGCTACAAGAGATGTCTGACAGTCTCCTGTCACTGAGCTAGAGATCATCATCTCTGAGAAATGGTTGGAACCACCTGCATAACTCCAGACTCAAATGTTCCTTTTATTATGCTTTTAGCTTGTTTTACAAATAGGTTGCATTAGTTGGTAGTTGTCATGACCCCTTGTTGAGACCAACCCACACTGTTCCAGTTTCTCTAGATTTACCTATAGATTTGTATTCAGTGATAATAAATGGTGCCAGTCCTATTAACTGACATATCTGGCTTATGTTCTTCTCATGGTATATACTCCCTAAATCTGGCTGAAATGAATACGTTAATCAAGAGGATTGATTTCATTAGTTATCCTGTGAAGTACCACACAAAGAAGAGCTTGTACTTCGATATATGGGGCTTTGCCAACACCTAACATCAGCAAAATCTTGTTACACTTGATTATAGCTCATGTTTGCTGGCAAGTAGATGGTTATTTTGTCCATACAAAAATGTGAGTTTCGTATTGCCAACTGAATCTCAAATAACACAAGTACACACACTCCCGCAACATAGACGGGAATAAATACCGGGGCTTCCTTACTTGAAGGCGTTATCTCTTCAGCTTGCATTCTTTTCCATTTTGCTGTCAGTCTTACCATATAAAAAGCAGCATACACTGGGGGAAACACTGATTGCTTTTCAAAGTGCCTAGTTTATTGTGTATTAAGACAAGAAAATCACCAGTCCTGCATAGCCTGGAGTTATAGACATGATGTTTCAGAAAAACACACGGCTAAAATTATAGCGATGAGATTATCAAGATTATTTGATCAGATGACCTAAACTCATAGGAGATCATTGCTCTGTTGCTTTAAAATCATTTCTACAAACATGGTTTTTCCAAGCATGTTCCTTAGGACTCATGCACACCTTGTTGCTTAAACACTGGCAGCTTGCAGTATTCAGACCCATTCAAGGCACAGTGCAGGACATGGAGGGCTCTGTAGAAGTCTGCATACCTGGCAGATTGAAAATATGGCTCTGCATGTCCGTTATCAAAGAGGAGCTGAGACAATCAAGGCACAGGGGTCAGTGGTGGTGCGGGACTCAGCCAATCACCGCAAGTCTTGAGGGCATCAGTACTACGTGCCTAACCAAGATGGCTTCCGTATTCCTTATGAAAAAAAGATACTGAGAAAAACACTGCACATGAGCTGCAATCTAATTGAAAATACCCATTATCTACTCTCTGTGCGAAGGAAGTGGAGAGGGATCTGAGCTCCCACTAGAGCAGAGGTATCCACAGTGACCTCAGAGAACTTCCTGCACTTTTCTGATGTTGTTGTTACCCGTTCCTTTCTTTCCATCTGTTTCGTCACAATAGATCAGAAACAACACACCCCTAGAATGTCCGTATACAGTACGGACCATGTATGCCCACAGGAGACACATGAGGTTGGGTGGGTGCAATACTTTGTGTGTTACTTGGAAAGGCACATTTTTTGTGTGATTGCAGAGTCCAACAGTGACAGATGTCTTTAGGCCGTATGTCTGGCCAGGAAATTGAATTCTGGCTTTTCGGCTTTGTATGGTCTCTTGAGTCTCTTCCTTTACACATGCTAATAGATACATATTGAGCAATTATTTTATTCACATTGGAAAATACAAAAGGTTTTTGTGACTCATGATGATTTTAAATAATAACAAGGTTCTTAAGTCACGGGAATATAATAACCAAAGCGCGTTTTCACCATTACTGATTCCTCCCATTATAATGTCATATGCACACGCTCCCCGTCTGCAGCTCTGCAGCGGCTCCCTTCCTGTGAAATCTACAGTCTGATGCTCTGCTGCAGAGTCAGGGGTGTGAGCAAAAACGCCAGGCAGTCACCACTATGGATCCTTTGACGGACAGGCCAGTGACACAGAGCATCCTTGAGGAAGAGGTCATACTTCACCCTCGACAGAGAGTTAGGATTGTTCATGCGCGGAGCAAGCAGTGAGCTTTGTTTGTTGTTCCAATTCATGTGTGAGGAAAACAAGCAGAAGGTGCTTTGTAATAAGACAATGGAAATAGAGTCTGGCCAAATGTGGAGAGAGAGAGAGGAGGAGGAGGTGGAGAGAGAGGGAGAGGGAGAACAAAACTGTGTCATATCAAGGTGGGTTACGACCAGAATTCAGGGAAATGGAAGATTTTTGAATTGTGTTCGCCGTATCTTTGGCAATGAGATGATTAAATGATAAGCCCACTTTTTGGTTTATATTTTTGAGTGGGTATTTTAAAATCTCTTCCAAAGCCAGGACTGGTGACACACAGCTATCGTTTTAGGACCTGAGGAGCTGCGGAAGGATGATCAAGAGTTCAAGGCTAGCCTGGTTCATAAGGGGGAGCCTATCTTAAAATAAATAAATAAAAATAATAAATCTTTCAGTTTTGTTCTTGATTGCCCCCCTCTCCAATCAGCTGATCGAGATTGGAGTTTATATGTTGTCCGAATCTGCTTATTTCAATGCAAAATGACGTTTGCTTAATCCTGTTCTTTTCCTCCCTCCCCCTCTTTTTGTAAAGAAATGTGAGGGAAAATGCCTCCTTAGTTATGGATGTTGCCTTGTTTACGAGGGGATAGTCTTCACTTGCTACAGTTTCCTCTGATTTTCGGCCCATTTTTCATTTCTGACCCTCAGTTTTAAAACAGTTGTCACCACCGCCAGCATGTGCCACAGATCTGCACCCTGCTCCTGTACAGTTGCTCTAAGTCTTGGTGTGATTTGTAATTGAATAGAATTTATTAATGTGCTTATTTCAAGAACTCGGACAGCAAAGCAAAGAGAAATGTAGAACGCAAGGGCAAAAATGCTAGTTTCACATTTTAACATATTGTATGGACATGTTTGTCAGGTTTGGGGTCGGTTGAAAGGATTTGGGCTACAAACACACATCTGATAGGCAAAACCGAGAATGTTCTTCATCTGTGCGGTGACCTATTTTATCATGGATGTGAATATTCATTTCCAAAACAGATGATTCTTAGAGTTAAATGTCCAGATTTTCTGATGTAAGTTGCACAAGCTGTGGAAGTCCTTTCTGGGTTTAACTAAATCTTATTTCAGTGTCTTGTGCACTTTTTTGTGGGCATTTACTCTGAGAATGAAACTGGATATAGCCTTGTCCTTCCAGACCTGTGCTTTTTGTCTCTGAAGCTGCTGAAATCTGTAGCTACAGAGCTTCACATTGCAGTCTGCCAGGACCGTTGCTAGCACTGATCCCGGATCCCGTCAGTTAGAACCGTCAGTAATTATGGCGATAGTGATAATGGTTCTCCCACAGCACATTTTGTTGTTAAACTATGTATCTGAGGGATAACTGGTTCTGGATAAGACAGAAGAGAGCGGTAGAAATGATCCATTTTCTGCTTCCTCAGGAGCAAAGCAAACTGCCTGCCCTCTGGTGGCTGCTTCTTGGCTTGTTTACAGCACAGGTCCAAGGCCAGGTCTCTATGTTTACTCTCTGAAAAATACCATCCTCACTTTTCTCGGATAGTGTGCACTCAGATAACAGGAAATGCCTGTATCTTACTCACTTCTCAGGGATGAGGCTGAAAAGGAGGAATGGAAAACAAGAAATAACCAGTTGAGACCCATTGTCAGAAATATTTTAGGAAGAATTTGAATGTCCCATCGATCACCTTAATTTGCATAACTTAAATTTATTTCCATTTTACCTAAAATACCTATCTGATTTTTTTTTCCTAATTTCCTGGGTAGTCACAAGGTTTAAGCTGCTGAAAACATCCGTTTTCTAAATCCCACCATTGGTGCTACCCAAAGTTGACAAAGTCCGTGAGACACATTGAACGAGTTATTAACTGTGTTTTATTGAATCCAGAAAACTATCTGAATATGTGTACTTATGATTGTGTATGCACGACTGGATGGTTATAGAAACTGCTGAGTCACACCTGTGGGAACAGGGGAGTGGTGTGAACGGCTGTCATCACTGAGCAGAGCAGCATCCTCACACTTTATCCAGAACTGTGCAGCTTAGCCTAATTTGGTTGCCTTGAAAAGGAAGCAGGGCAAAAAAGGACACAGAGCCTGTTCATTTCCAGATTAAAATAGTCATGTCTAAGACTGGCCAAGAAGACTGGATCTCCCTGCCTAGAATAGGAAGGACTAACTTAGCCTGTGTAAGTCGTGGCCATTTGCGTTCACCTTCGTCAGGACATACATGGTTTCATTCATTCACTCACTCACTCATTCAGGAACAGTGGCTGAATCTCACCCAAGGTCCCTGTACAATTCCATCATTGAGTTATCAGACTCAGTTCTTTTCTTTGGGGGTGGTAGGGGATGGGAGGGAGGGGGGATTGTTTTGTATGGTCATTTAGATAAAATTCATTAAAACTGGCTTATATAATTTAAGCAAGTTCTCAGTCTTACATATTTACGCTACAGAATCTGACAATTTACATGATTTATCTCATAATTTAAGAAGCTAAAATCCCAGCTCAGCTGAGCTGGGCTTCTACTAAGTGCCTGGACTGACGCGTTGCAGTTAGCATCCCACCATCTTGGGAAGTCCTTGTATTTTTGTAATGTTTTACAGTGAACACACTCGTAAGTCTTATGTATGTTTTACTAATTTGTATTTATGTAAGGAACATATTCTAAAACATTTAAATGTGTAGAATGCATACTAAAAATGTTTAGCAAATCCTGTTTAAAATGTGTATAATCGATTCCACAAGCATCCAATTTAATAACTGAATGCATATCCATTTGAAGAAAAGGCAGGGAGGTGGGGTGAGGGAGAGAGAAAGTGCACACTAGAGAACCAGAGCCAGAAAGATACACTTCTTAATTGGAGGTGGTTGTTAATTTGGGTAATAGACAATTCCAGGTACATCCCCGGCTCCTTCCTCATTAGCTAAATCATTATTCATGTCAGCAATTCACAGGGTTTGAAGCTTGTGTCAAAATCTCTTGAATACTGTGAGCCTCTGCCATACTTTGAGTCTTTCACTGTGGGGTAGGGGGTAGGCAGTGCACGTACTCTTTGCAGAAAGATCTTGCTGAGCGATGGCAGATGTCAGAACGTATTTCTATATCCAGAGTTCAGCCCTAGAAGACGCATCTTCTTTTTCCTCCTTTGTTTTGGTGATGGGGCCTCACTACACATGCTCCTCACCACTGCCTCGCATCCCTGGCCCATTGTTGTGTCTGTTCCTTTGTTCATTAGGTTTTTTTTTTTTTTTTTTTTTTTGACCTAGAGTCACACTAAGTTGTCCAGGTTGGCCTTAAACTGACTGTCTAGCACAGGCAGGTCTGAATTTATGATTCTAATTCCCCTGCCTCAGCCTTTGGAATCCCAAGGATGACAGGCCTGCACCATCCAGTCCCAGTTTGGAAGAGGTACTTCCTACAACTTCCAAACACCAGTCGTGATGCCGACTTTCACTTCACAGTGGTGCAGACTGTGATGGGTTTTGATGTGTGGAGTGGGGCTTGGCGTAAAACTACCCAAAAGGTCCTCCTGGCTGTTGTGTCTGCTATGGGATCCTGTCCACACTGTGTGACTTCTCTGAGCTCGGTTTACACAGGTGGAAGTTTGGAATGGTGTGTACCTGGAAAACGCCCGGCAACTTCTGGTAACAGTCTTTACTCCACCCCCCACCCCACCCCCCACCCCCCACCCCCGCCCCCAGCACTCTGCCCATCTCTTCTCCTCTAGACCCTCGTCACTCTTATCTACTCTGACCCCTTTGCCAGACCCAGGCCACTCTCTGTCACAGAACATCCTTCTCTTCATGCTGGTCCCCTGTTTTGCACAAAACTAGCAATGCACATGATACATCTTACATTGCCCACGTTAATTTGATTAGTCTTACTTTTGATGACAAAAAGAAGTTTTGTTGTTTTTTTTTATATATATAAAAAAGTCTCAAATCTCTCCCTCCTTTTCCTCTCCCAAGTTGGTGTATGTGTCACGTGCCAGTGACAGGATGTGGAGACCACAGCCTCAGGGGGCAGCTCTTGCCTTCTACCTTGTTTTAGACAGTATCGCTTGTTCACTGTGGCACAACCCTACACACACACACACACACACACACACACACAGTAAGTAAATGTAATATGGATTTTGAAAGAAGTCAGATATTTAAGAAAATTTTGGGGGCTGGGGAGATAGCTCTGCCTGTCAAGCTCTCGCTGTGAAGCATTAGTACATGAGTGGAGAATCCAGGCCTCCATAAGCCCCAGCACAGCAGCATAGGCCTGTTATCCCACACTAGAGAGGTGAAGACAGGCAGCTCCCTGGCGGCAGGCTAGCCAGACAGCCTAGCCTATCAGCAAACTCCAGGTTCAGTGGGAGAACCACTCTTTCACAGAAGGCAGTCTTCAGTTGAGGAAGACACTTCTGGCCTCTCTGGGTACCATATACACACATATGCACACAAACATACATACATACACACACATACATGATACTTCTGACCTCTGTGTGTACCATATACACACATATGACCACAAACATGCATATATACATACATACATACACACATACAACATGATACTTCTGACCTCTGTGTGTGTGCCACAGTCTTCACGAGGAGGCAAGCTTGCAGGGGTCAACTCTCTCCTCCCACCACGTAGGTATCCTCTGTGGTTCATGACCTCTTCAGCCACAGGCGGTGGGCTGGGTTTGCAGTGCCAGTCATGAGTTCCCGCATAATGAGTGAGCCTGGAGCATAATTAATCGGTTATTCCCGGATGTAAGAGCCATGATTGCACCTCTCTGCATGCCTTGCCATTTGGACCCCACCTCGAAGACAGTGAACAAATAAATAAAGGCATTGTCGTGGTCACACAGCAGCTCGCTAAGAGGGGCGAGTGGCAGGCACCGCCCGTTATAGACTTCACTCGAAGGCATATTCCCAGGCATGAATCTACTCTTCCTAGGACACTGTTTAGATTTTTGCTAACATGTTTTGTTTTTAACTTTTCAAGTCATTTTCTTTTTTTGCAAGAGTACAGAATTGCCTTTCTCCCAAGCAAATCTTTTCCAGTTAATGCTGGAATATTCCAGCAAATGTCCTCTGTGCCTGTGCTGCCTCTTTTATCACAAATATGTCTGCATGGGGGAAAAGATAATTCCTTCATTACATAAAAATTGTTCCTCTGCCTTAATCTCTCAAGTGATGATAAAATATTTCTTCTCTGTCCTCACTGTTTTGTTCACGTGGTTCCCTCTGACTGATTTCCAGTAGATGCCTCAGAGCGGAAATGTTTTTCTCAAATGGGAGCTTTCTATGGCGTATCCAAACATTCAGGTCCATCACAGCACCGAAGGGCAGGGTAGCTGGCTGCAGGTGAGTTAGCTCTCTGTAGTAAACAGAGCTCTTCTGTCTGCAGCCTCTGCCCGATGATGGGAAAAACTGCTTTGGTCGCTCGCTCGCTTCTTTAAGCAGAAACAAAAATCTGCAATGCAAATATGATCAAGTCAGAATAAAAGTGGGGTCTGTCTCAACGAGGTGATGCCAAGGGGAAGGATGGATGAGAGGACATGTCCATATCTCAAACTGCATCACTAAATGCCACCGCTTTGTGGGTGAAGAGGGGACAGGCACAGGTCATAACGTGGCACCCAAACACGTTGATATGAAAGAGCATAAAGCTGCCTAAGGATGTGGCTCAGTTGTAGAGTGCCTGCCTCACACGCACGACCCCGGGTCCCATCTCCAGCACAGCATAAACCCGGTGTGGTGGCACACACTTGTCATCCCAGCACTTGAGGGTTGGGGACAGGAGGGTCATCCTTGACTACACTGTGATTTCAAGATCAGCTGGAACTCTGTCTAAAAATTAAAAGACAAAAACAAACAAACAAAAAAAAAAGTTAGCCACTGGGGCAGGATTGGGAACAGAGGTACAGTGGGTCCCATGGGCATACCTGGAATTTTCTTGAATGTGCAGGAATATCACTTAAAGTAGACCTCTGTAGGCCTTAGAGTCCCACAGATGTGCTGTGAGGCTTTCCTTAGCTTTTGGTTTTATTGTTAGTCTGCGCAGACAACCACGCCCACTTGCCCCCAGCACCTAGCAAAGGTGGTTTAAGCCAGGAATCACAAAGCACACAGACTCCTGAGACCACGGGTCCACCGACGACCATAAATGCTGCATCTCCTGTCACACTAGGTCACACAAGTACAGCTTGGTAAGAAGGCATCTACAACTCCTGCTTTACCCCAGAGTGCGGCTTAGACAACACTTCCTTTCTCCTCTTCTGAAACTGATGTTTCTGTCCTTTATTCCACGGTGTCATTAGCTGGTGCAGCTGACACTCACCACCCTGGGCACCCACGGGACACCTGGGTTTCCCAGCATCCTTTTCTGTTGCTGTTGTGTTGGGGTCCACTCAAAACCCCAGGCAAATGGGCATAAAGTGATAAGGCCAACAATGGTTCTCCACTGATGACTGTGGGAATCAGAGTTACTTTGGCCGACGATAATTATGTGTGAATTTCACATTCTCTTTCCCCCTCCTCTAGAAACCTTTTCTTCAAAGAATAAAACTTTATTTTTAAGGAACTAACAAGAAGTTATAAGACAATCCCAAATCAGCTCATAATAAATGGACTTTGATGAATGACCCAAGTCAGGTTGTTTATAGTCATCTGAAAACCCTGTTACGGCTTCATCCAGTCTTGAAAACATTTTCCGACTGAGCACAGCATAACCACTAAGGACAAGAGTTTGTAAAGCTATAGATTTAGGCTTCAAAGTCTGAAATTTTCCACTCATTCACACACTTATTATTCTTGAGGAAAAAAGTAATGTGACCAGTCAACATTTCTAAATGTATGCTGAGAATCAGAGCTGAAAAAAATGTAACTTGCTTAGAAAATACATAATTTGTTAAATACTTGTCACTTTTATCCTGTTTTATGATGTATTAATGTACATTTAGTGCCAAGCCACGCATTTTTCAAGGTAGACTATAATGGATAAAACGCTACCTAAATAGTATTATTTACTCCCCTGGAAGCAAACAGAATCATCCACTGTTGGTAAAGATCTGGAAAGAAACAGAATTTCATTGCTGTGCTGTTTCATTTAAATTTAGACTTATTTTATTTCACGGTAAAAAAAATTAAATAAAATAAAAAAGAATTTTCAATGTTTATTTCCCCCAGTAGCCACCACGCAGAAAGAGATTAATGAAGCCACTTGTTAGCAAATTACATAAATTCTTGGCGAACGTAGATCACACGGGGTGAAAGGTCGCGCTCTGGCTAAGGAACCTTCCGTCTCCTAACCAAATGGAACATGTTACATCTGATCTATGCTGAGTGTTTCCGCTTTGGGTGAGGTTTTCGGTGCGGTTGGTGTGAGTCACAAACGCAAATACCCATTTTTGTTTTATTTTTGTTGTTGTTGCTGTTGCCCTGTGTGGTGGTGGGGAAGGCAGGCTGTAACCAGCCCACAAGCTTCTGCACCCCCTGCGGGTCGTCCTCGCAAAGGGCCTGGCGCCATCTAGTGTCCAACTGAGGTATGAGGCGAGGGAAAGCTGGGGAAGCAACTGGATTTCTCTGCACACTGCAATGAGTTAGCAGTTACCGGTGGGGTTAATGGCGTTCTTTACCTTACATACCACTGGATTCTGAAGACGCTAACTTCTGCTCAGATCCACTATTTTCCAAGAGTGCTTCGAACTAAGTACTGTTCATCCTTATTGGGCCGCGTCCAGTGCCGTTAGCGTTCACTGCAGATACTCAGAGCTGCGTTCTTCCCATGTAAAGCTGCCAGTGTGTAAACCCTGCTCCCTCGGAGGTGTCTCCTGACCTGAGTGAAACCAAAGCATGCTCTCGCAGCCCAGCTCTTCCCTCGCGAGAGGCGAGTGTGTAGCATTCCCCCCACGTCTCTGACTCTTCTCCCCTTGCTTTTCAGATTGTCTACAAAGCCTGGCTCTGCTCCCAGTATTTTGAAGTCACACAGTTTAACTGCAGAAAGACAATTCCGTGCAAGCAATACTGTTTGGAGGTGCAGACCAGGTGTCCGTTCATATTGCCCGACAATGACGAAGTCATCTACGGAGGCCTCTCCAGCTTCATCTGCACAGGTACGGCTGGGCTGGGTGGGGGCCTGCCTTTGCTCGCCGCCATGCAAGTGTTACTTCCTTTTGCTCACGTGACCTGGAGCCTGCAAAAAAAAAAAAGGTATTTTTACATGGCCCTCTTCTAGAAGCACACGGAAAAGCCTCCCAGACTGACCTAAACAAGAGTCAACCTCTCTACCACACGTCTACACTCCAACTGTGGCTCTCTGTGAATGTCCCATAAGGATAATTGCAGGGGGAAATGTTGACAATGGTTCCTGTGTTTGTGATGAATTTCGTCACCTTATCCTAATCCGTATTGAGAACAAAAAGAAATGTCGGTCTCAGTCACGTGTGTGTGTGTGTATTGGTGGGTAAAAGCCCCAGGAAGGTGATTTCTATATTTTCTGCATTATATATTTCTAGTTCTTTTGGGAAAAACAAAACAAAACAAAACAAAAAAACCTCATATCGGGCAGGATATCAACACTAGCACCTGTCTCCAGAAACCCATGAACATTATGTAGTTTAGGCAAGCATAGACTCCAAGGTCAAAGCTAAGAGCAGTCTCATTCTGAAACAGGTTGTCAGTGAGAACAAGACCCTTACCAGAACACTGTCCTCACCCGAGTTCTTTATAGTCTCTTAGAAGAGGAGAGAAAAACTACTTTTTAAAAATATTTGACTTGATTCATAGCATGTTTAATGTTTGAGTTTTAATCATAAGAATAAGTCTGGGACAATCAGAAAGTTCTCCTTGTATATTGGGCTTTCAAACGGTCCATTACGAAATGGAAGAACAAGAGAGAGAGCCAGGTGCAAGAAGGTACCTGATGCTAATCCTAACTACCTGAAGTTCAGTCCCTGGGGCCAAGACAGCAGGAGAGAAGCCACCCCTCCAAGCTGTCCCCTGACCTCATGCAGGTACACACACAAAATTAATTTAAAAATAGGCAATTACATTTAAAAGGGCTAGAGAGAAGTCTCAGAGGTTAAGTAAGAGTGCTTGTTCTCGCAGAAGACCTGGGGTTGGTTCCCGGGACCCACATGGTGAGTCACAACCCTCTGTAACTCCAGTACCAGGAGATCCAACATCCCCTCCTGACCTCTGCAGGTTTCAGGCATGCATATAGTGCACAGACATACATGTAGGCAAAACACTAATACACATAGAACAAAATACATAAATCTAAAAATTAATAAATAAAACAAAACAATGAAAAGCTGATTTGCTCACGTGACAGTGTGTCAGGTGGTTTCCAGGTCACCCCTGTTCATTGTTACAGAACACCGAGATACAGTCAAGTGCCCTGAGAGCCTGCGCTGGCTGGCAGAAGGGCACTTATCCCGTCACATAATCCAGCTTTTCACTGATAAACCCCAGTAACTATCCCCAGCCCAGGCCTCCGCACGTGCTAAGAGGGTGTGGATGAGGGAGACGGACAGGCTTAGCAATAATAGGCAAGAAGAGAGAGAGGGCGGTTCAAGAAAAGGAGAGGAGGATGAAGAAGGAGAAAGGGAGGAGAGGAGAAAAATGTAGGTCAAGAAGAAGAGGAGGCGGAGGAGAGAAGAGAGAGAGAGAAGATGGGGGAGGAAAGGCGGGAAAGAGAGGAAGGAAGGAGAGAAGAAAGGCAGGAAGTGAAGGAGGGAGGAAAGGAAAGCGGAACGAGGAAAGAGAGGAAGGAAATGTTCTCTGGGGAAAAAAAAATCACCAGAAACAGGCTTTAACTTGTGTTGACTTTCCCATAGAGCTTTGCATAAATAACCACTAAAAAAAAAAAAATGAAAGCCTGCCTTCTAAAATCCTGTCCACAGGACGCTACAGGATGCTTGTGGCCTCCGGCCTTCCGTGAAGCTCTGCAGGTCTTAGTTCCTTCCCTCACGGCACGCAGTCCTCTCGCAGGCTGCCTAGCAGCTCCCAACAAAAGCCCATGGGAAGGTTTGAGGTCCATGTGCTGACCTTCTCTCGTCTCCTGGCCTCGACTGCGTTCATAGAGTTCTTTCCTCTGGACGCCTTCAGGCTATTGGGATGCAGAGGCAGTCACAGATACCTTCTGCACCAAAAAGGCTCCTGTACCGCTCGCATTTTTAAGTTGTTTGGGGTTCTGTCAAATCTGCCGTTTTGGAGCTGTGGTGACATCTCTAAGGAAAGGTGACAAAAAGAGAAATCTGTCACTGGCCTAGAAGATAATGCCAGGTCCGCGGGGGCCTTCGGAGTTGCCTGGTGCGGAGCACTCGGAGACCTCTCTGCCGCTGGCTTTCTGCCGGCTTCGTGACCCTGTGTTACCAAGCTCAGAATGCTCTGGTTAGTCTTTCAGGCACACCACTCTGAAATTCTGTGAACGCCTACAACAGGAAGGATCATGGCTCCTTTCTGGGGTGGGACAAGGCTTTGGCGGGCACTCTGTGTCCAGGGTGATCACTGGCAACTCAGTCCTGCCTGAGGTTGCCGAGTCCCTGTTGAGTTGAGTGGCTGCAAGACCTTACACCAAAGCCATTTCTGCTCCTCCTTGCTGCCTGCCTGGCCGTGGGAGTAGAGTTCCAGGCATGACCCAAACCAGACTCTGTCTCTGGAAAAGCAAGAAAGGCAGGTAGGCCTCTGCTGAAGCTCATAGCGCCCAGGCTGCACTTGCTTCTGGAAGAGGGGGACCTGCTGGAGTTCAGCACTCGCTCCCCCAACTACAGCATAAAGGCTTTCTGGAGCTCCTTGTTGAAGATACACTCCGATTCGCACATCACCTTGGAGTGGATGTAAACCAGTCACATTCCTCTACGTGTAGTGAATGAAAGGTCTTCTAAGCTCAGGAGGGAACAGGTTCAAAAGAGAAGTCATGTGGGATCTTTTTACCGTGGCTACTGGTGAGCCAAGGCCATCTGGTTCGCTCCTCACAGTAGGCATATAGGCAGACACACAGCACAGGCCCACCACAAGGTCTAAATATGGTCTTTAATGAAAAAAAAAAATAAAAAAAAAAACACCATCTAAGTCAGAACTGTTGCTCTTTCATCCCGGCTCATGAAAACAAAGTAGTAAATAAGGTTATTTCCACAGCAGGCGCTAGAAACCATCGTCATTTATCATCAAGTTTTGAAATAATCTGAGGCAGTGGTTCACAGTCTGTGGGTTGTGACCCCTCCGGGGGTCACATATCTGATGTTTACATTACAATTCATAACAGCAGCGAAGTCACAGTTATGAAGTAGCAGCGAAAATAATATTACCGCCCAGGGTCACCACAGCCTGGGGAACTGCATTAAGGTGTTGCAGTATTAGGGAGGTTGAGAACCACTGCCCTAAGGTCTGTTCACAAGATGGTGCTCAAAGCTGGCACGATTAGTAAGCAAAGAACCTGAGGCTAGACAGGTCACAGACCCTGGGGAGAGCCGAAGGCTATCACTCTGATAAATAGACAGGTATTAAACTGAGTCCTAATGAATTACCCACATAGCCAAGGAGGAGTGCCTCTCTTAACCCTCACCAGAGAAGCTTCTGTTTACAGTAGACAGTGACTAACACAGAGACCTACAACCAGTCAAAGATACCGAGAACAAGAGACTGGGGAGACCTCAACCCTACCTGTGACATCTGTGTCCCATCCCCTCCTGCCGGGGCTCAGGGATTTATTGCAGAAGAGGCAGAAAGAAATTTAAGAGTCCGAGTCAGCATATGGAGAGAGAGTGTTTGGGGGGGCATAGAATGGAAATTGTATGTATTAATTCACACTTGTCACATCGTGTATGTCCCTGGTTAGTCGGCCATACTCCAGTGGAAAGCTGTACATTAAAGAATCCATGGGTGCCAGCTGGGTGGGTAGGGAGGGGAAATACTTGGGAGGAGCTAGTGGAGGGAGATGATGTGATCAGAATATATTGGCAAATTCTCAAATAACTAAAAAAAAAAATGAAAAAGAAAAGAAAAGCAAAAGAGGAAAAAGGAATCCTGGTATTTCTTCAAGTTCAACACATTGAAGGGGAGTAGGATTCCCGTGGTTTCTGCGAGGGTGGAGGGTGGGGAACTCCTCCACAACACTGAGAACTACTGGGATTCAGTGAGCACTCAACTACATGTGGCCCTGGCTGGGTGCTGCAGAGGGACCGGTTCTGTCCAGAGGTGTGGTGACCCAGACCTTGGTGGGACCCTTCAGCCCCCTTAGCCGTGGCTGGATGCTTCTGACTCTGTTTGCTACAACCACGGCTCGGCTCAGGCCAGGGCCAGTAAAATTCTGGTAGTTTCAAAACGTAATTTTCTCAAAGCAGCTATGAAGTTGAGTTCATCGTGGAATTAATTTAGAATTAAATTCAACATTACAGCACATTGCTTCTTTTGGTTTTGTTTTTGAGGTATGGTCTCACGTAGCCCAGGCTGGCTTTGGGCTCCTTGTGCAACTGAGGGCGATCTTGGATGCCCAGTCCTCCTGCCTCCATCTCCCCAGTACTGAAATGACAGGAATTCAACACTATGCCTGATTTACAAAGCACTGGGGGTCAAACACACCCAGAGCCTGGAACATGAGAGGTTACCTGAGCCTCGTCCCCAGCCCTGGTGCATCTTTTTGGTTTTTTGTTTGTTTGTTTGTTTGTTTTTGTGGTGCTTACAAAACTTAGCCATGTCCCCTCAAATGTAATGTTATGACCATCAACAGGACAACCTGACCCTTGTTAAGCCAGAGATTTATATTAAAGAGCCGAGCAAGCCCGTCCATTGTGATAAAGCATCTGCCTGGGGCGCTGTGCTCATGCCCCACCATTCTAGTCATGGATCTAGATGGCAAAGGGGCTTCTGCCTGGGCTTAATTCTGCTGTAGGAGAAAGGGGGGCGATGAGCCCAGACGTCTCTTGGTTTTTCCGGTGAAGAACAGAACTGACAAGACAGGAGGAGCCTTTGAGAGGTAATTAGGGAGAAGTTCTGGGGTGTTGTCAGGGCAGACTGTCAGTCAGTGCTGGGGTGGTGGAGACGCAGTTTCTCATGGTTAATTCTGCTGAGGGGCCCCTGTCACACGCTGCCCTGTTAGGGTGACCGAGGTCTCACTACCCAGCCTCCACCGCAGTAATTATGGTGTTTCCCTCCCCGCCCTCCCTCACCGGGTCGGTCCGGGGCTCCCCGAGCAATCCTTGATTGCTTACCGGTAATAGGGAGCTGAGATTAAGGAGACAGAAGCAGCAGCAGAGTACCACAGCTGTGGGTGCTATGGTAACAAACATGGGAAATTACCCTTTGATTGATGGATAAAGTGCGCCTGATGTCATTTGCTGCTCCAGATTCGCAAGAACGAAAGTAGAAGCTGGTCCGTTGGGGGTTCCTGACAACGAAGATAAAACATATTTTGAGAATTCCGTGTAAATTCTGCATCCCATTCTTTTAGCTGTGACAAGGATAGGGTTATGTTTCTGCCTCTGGGGAAAACACCGTAGGATGAGCTTGTTCTTTTCTTT
>CABHPQ010171332.1:0-11225 GCA_902168405.1 Peromyscus aztecus | reverse complement strand
TTTGCTTTTTTTTTTTCTTTTTTTCCTTTTCTTAGGTTAAATAAAGACCAAGACTGTCTAGCTCTCTGTTCCTGGAAAAGCTTGTGGTCAGATGGCCAGTTCTGCCAGCCAGATGGAAAGTGAGATTTTCAGATCCCGCCCTCTGTCTCTTGAACACTTGCTGGCTCTTGCTCTTATTCCCCCCCACACACTCCCAGACAGACAGACAGACAGACAGACACACACACACACACACACACACACACACACACACACACGAGCACAGAGATATATCCCTGTCATCAAAAGACAGTCAAAACTTCTGATGTGTATCACTAAACATGGCCATGACTCTAACTGACATTGTTCTATGTATTATAGCTCTCATATAGCAACATATAACTAATGTATTTATAAAATTCTAGATTTTAAAATTAACTTTAAATCTCAGTCCATGAGTTAGAATTTCAACATGACAAAAAGAAACAACTACATCTGTGTGTTTGTGTGTAGTGTGTGTAGTGTGTGTGTGTGTGTGTGTGTGTGTGTGTGTGTGTGTACAGGAAAAGGTGTGAATTCAGTGTAGGTGAGACGCAGCAGGGTAACTCACTGCCCCAATTTCCACAGATAGTCGTACTTGAGGCATTAGAAGTTAGTGCTTTGGTGTGTGGTTCTTAGCAGGCACTGTTCAGAACTTACGTATGTATTTGAAAGCGGGAGATGTGGGTACATATATGCACATGGCTCGAAAACAGTGTGAAGACGACCTCTGGAGAAGATGGCCTGTGATACAACAAGATCAAAGATCCTAGGCCTCCTCGAGGAATGATTCTGACAACAGTCTCCTTGCACTCCAGCCCCAGATGAGACACAGCAGTCTCCTCTTCTTCCAGTCAGAAGATGGGGACAAAGCTGCTGTGTCTACAGTGACTGTTACAGCAGCTTCCACTGAGAAGTGCAGTGAGTAACGACTTGGGAGTTTGAAATAAAACACAGATACTCATCACGGCTCACTCTAGAATACATTCTACCCTTTACGTGAGAAAAAAAGAATTGTAGGCTTCAAAAATTCACCCAGATTAGAGGGCATGGAGTGACAGTGAGATTTTAGAATCGAGGAGATCTGGGCCCTGGGGCAGGGACAAGGACAATGAGACCAGAGTGAGCCATATTGCTGGGCGTGGACATTACAGTTCTCTTTAAGATGGATAATAGAGTGATCTCTGAAATTTCATGGGCATCTTTTTGATGGAATTGAACACCACAGTAAATCTGCAGTGTGCTGTGTGTGTGGTGGGGGGGGTATCAAGCACCCCCCCACCCCCCCCACCCCATGCCACCCCACCCCCCCCCCCTCAATCATTAGAATATTTGGCCCTGAGTCTGGGAACCCTTCAGTACAGGGTGAGACCATAGTGAACATTCTTCAAACAGCTCAGCCACTCTGAGCATTATGCTGAGGGTCTGCTTTCTGCCATCACTCCCTGGGATTAAAGGCTCACTTTTTGGGATTAAAGGCATGAGTCACCAAGCCTGGCTGTTTCCAATGTGACCTTGAACTCACAGAGATCCAGAGGGATTTCTACCTCTGGAGTGCTAGGATTAAAGGTGTGAGTGCCACCATTTTCTAGTCTTTGTATCTAGTGGCTGTTCTGTCTCTGACCCCAGATAAGTTTATTAGGGTACACAATATTTTGGGGAACACAATACCACCACAGTTCTCTGTGGTTTTTTTTATCTTAAAGTTATTGTCAAAACATCTGATCTAACCCGAAATTATTACAAGGCTTGTTTCAGCCAAATGATGCACACCAAGATCTGTACCTGTATTTTTTTATCATTAAGATAGTCAGGGACAGTCTGGCTTCCAGAAAATTCAATTGTTTTCCTTAGTCCTTAATCTGAGCTGCGATCTAAAACAGCCTAGCTGTGAAACAATCCTTGTATATACTTTTGTTCATCAAAGCTATGTATAAGCTAACATGATTATCATCCATTGTACAGCTTAGGGAGGAAGTCATCTTCATAATGATTCACAGGTAAAACTGCCCAGTAGAATGGGAAGTTTCCATAAGATAAACACATTACCTTACAAGCAGTGGGGAATTTCCCCACACCCAATTCAACCATGCCAGATATCAGAGAGAGCAGCAGCAAGCATGCAAAGGCACAGCAGAAGCAAAAGGCATTCTGGGGTCTGGGGTCTCGGAGGGCCTTGCCTAACAGAGATATATCCATCAGGGTGTTTCCTCCTGGTGGTTCAACACCCTGAACCTCAATCACCACCTGCCGCTCCTCTGACATGGCCTCTGGCATGTATATGCATGCCTGTGGAGGCCAGAGGACAATCACAAGTGTGTCGTTCCCCAGGTGCTAGCCATTTTGCATGTCTGAGAAAGAGTTGCTCTTTGGCCTGAGTTTCAGCAGCAGACTAAATGTCTGGCCAGGGACCCCCAGTGTCCTCCCATTACCCTTTCCCAGGCTCTCTGGTTACAGAGTCTGTGACCACACATGGCTTTTTACATAGGTTTTGGGGATCAAAACTCTAATTGTCCTGTTTGTAAGGACAGCACTTTATCAACTGAACCTTGGTCCAGCCCCAGAATTCAGCTCCTCACTGGTGAGTGAAAAATAGACAAAACCATATTAAACCACCGTGCTTGTCAGGATATGGCTTCTGTTACCGTGATGAAATATCATGACCTAAAACAAGTTGAGGAGGAAAGGGATTATTTGGCTTACACTTCCACATCTTAGCCCATGACTGGAAGAACTCAGGACAGGAACTGAAATAGGCAGGAAGCTGGAGGCAGGAGCAAAGCCCATGGAGGGGTGCCGCTTTCTGGCTTATTTTTCAGGGCTTACTCAGCCTGCTTTCTTATAGAGCCCAAGACCACTAGCCCAGGGATGGCACCACCCACAATGGGTTGGGCCCTCCCCCATCAATCACTAATTAAGAAAATGCCCTACAGCTGGATCTCCATTTTCTCAATTGAAGTTCCCTCCTTTCAGATGACTCTAGCTTGTGCCAAGCTGACACAAAACTGATCCTTGTCAACTTGACACACAAGCATATCACTGTTAAGTCATAACCTTGCCTTTCTTGTTCATCCCCCACATCACACATTAACATCGATATCACAATACAAAACATTTTACAAACTTCAAAATCCCACTGTCTTTGCAATTTCAAAGACTTTAAAATTCCGTCTCTTTTTAAATCCAAGGTGTCTTTTAAAACCTAAAATCTCTTTATAAATTCAGCCTCTCAACTATGGGCTCCTATAAAATAAAAAATAAATTAGTATTTCCTTTGAGAGAGAACCATGGCACATTTCCAATCTGAACAAAGCAAAACCAAACTCCAAAAGTATAAATAGATCAATGTTCAATGTCTGGGATCCACTCAGAATCTTCTGGGCTCCTCCAAAGGGCTTGGGTCCCTTCTCCAGCTCCACCCTCCGCAGCACACGCAGCTTGTCTTCTAGGTACCAGCTGGCTCCACTCCGCTGCCACTGCCGCTGCTGTTCTTGGTGGTCAGCTCATGGTCCTGGTCAGCTCCAAAAATGCAACTGGGCTGCACTTTCACCAGTAGTCTCTCCTGGGCTCTCTTCGTCCTGCTACACAGTGACAGACCTCTGCTTCTCTCCATGACCCCTTCATGCCCTCAAAACCAGCACCATCTGAGTGGCTCTGTCAAGGTCAGCTGCCAGTATGGGGCAGCTGGGCTGTTTCTGGAATACAGTTCGTGTGTGCTGACGCTGAGGAAACACTTCCTAGACGACTTTGCCTCAGCGATGCTGGTCTCTTCTCACCACAGCTGATTCTTCAGCCCTGGCTTACCAGCGTTCATTGTCCCGGCAAAACAAAGGTTTTCCTTAGTGGGTCTAGTCTCTTGTTAATCACAGCTGATTCTTCAGATCCTCCTGATCTGACGCCACAGACTCTTCACACAAATGGCCTGGTGGAGGCGTTGCTTCCCTCTGACTGCACAAGCCAGGTCTCCATCATCCACACTGCTCTCAACAGTCCCACCTTCCAAGCTCCCACAGAACTGAGCTCTCAACACTCCGTGGCTTTTCTAGCCCAAAGTTCTAGTTAGGGTTTCTACTGGTGTCATGCAACACCACAACCAAAAGAAATTTGGAGAGGAAAGGGTTTATTTGGCTCACACTTCCACGTCTTAGTCCACGATTGAAGGCAGTCTGGACAGGAACTAAAACAGGGCAGGAATCTGGAGACAGGAGCTGATGCCATGGTGCAGTGCTGCTTACTGGCTTACTCCCCCTGGCTTGCTCAGCCTGCTTTCTTATAGCACCCAGGATCACCAGCCCAGGGATGACACCACCCACCATGGGCTGGGCCCTCCCCCATCAATCACTCATTAAGAAAATGCCCTACAGGCTTTGAAGCCTTTTTCTCAATTGAGTTTCTGCCCTCTCTGGTGACTCTAGCTTGTGTCCAGTTGAAATAGAACCATCCAGGACAACCACCAAAAGGAAGACAGTATTTTACAGCGTGTGTAGTTAATGTGCCACTGGAGGTCACATCTGAATCTCTACATGCGATTCCAGAGCAGAATTTAATGTGTGTGTAAAGACGCAGCAGGCCTAGGCACAGCGCACGTCTCTTCACTCACTGTAGAGTTCTCACTTCCATTTCTTACACGTCTGTGAATATGGGTGAATACTTCTATCTAGACACTTCTCTCCTTAACACAAATCCTTTGAATTGGAGAAGGACCAAAGCATGTAAATCTTCAACTCCTTGATTGTTACTCGCAGGAACTCAGAAAGTCTACGATTCCTTCTACCTCAAAAGCAGCTTCCTCCCATGCAGGCTTGAGCTTATAACCATCATTTCTCAGTCATAAAGCGGCATTCCCACCCTATCACATTTTTTTCAGGTCCTTAAATATGGGTGTTTTACATGGTTCTCTTTTGTTTGTTTGTTTGTTTGTTTGTTTGTTTTTCGAGACAGGGTTTCTCTGTGTAGCTTTGCGCCTCTCCTGGAACTCACTTTGGAGACCAGGCTGGCCTGGAACTCACAGAGATCTGCCTGCCTCTGCCTCCCGAGTGCTGGGATTAGTGCCACCACCACCCGGCACATTTTTCACATTACTTCTTGATGCCTAATTCTTTACACACACACACACACACACACACACACACACACACATCTTTTTCTCTTTAAACATGGACTCACTATATAATCCAGACCATTCTCAAACTGTTGAGAATACTCCTGCCTCAGCCTTTTGGTGCTGGAGTTACAGATACATGCCACCATGCCTGGCCTTAATGTCTGATTCTTAATTCAAGGAGTAAGCATTTCTACACTGCTCTGTCCCCTGCCCTCTCTCTCTCTGTCTCTCTCCATCATCACCTAGGCACATTTGCCAGTTTTATAGAACTTCCAGAATTTTCTGGCTTTTTGTTTGTTTGTTTCTTTCCTTGTTTGTTTTTGTTTGTTTGTTTGGGGGTGGTTTTTTTTTGGTGGGGAGCATTCTGGAGAAAGACAATTATTGAAACTATTTCAGGAATGGTTTGATTTGTTGTTTTAAAGGACAGATAATCTGGTTCTCAATTAAGAGTTGTAATGGGATAGTGAATACTAATTTTTAAAAATAACCATTTCCTGACTATTTAAAAATAATAATTTCCTGGTACTGAATGACCACTTTAATTTCAGCCCTTGGCCAATTAGTGAACGTTTTCCAATTTCTCTGTGCTGAAGCTTTGTAGAGGCTTGTGTCTTCCATAGTTCTAGGAGGCAAGACCTTGAAGGAAGGAACTGGGCACAAGACAGGGCAGGGAGGCAAGATGCCTGTGGGTACAGTGCATCACTGATGCCAACGCTCTTCCTTGCACTGTAGCTATGGGAATGAAAATTAATATTCCTGCTGTGATGTTCCATGTGGTTACCGGCCTGCATGAATCTGAAGTAAACATCTCCAGTTCCTCAGTGGAAAATGTACGACTCTGAGAGAGCAGCGTTAGTTTCCAAGGAAGGATATATGAGTGAGATCCTTTTCCGAGAAACCAGCCCTCCATCCCAGCACACCCTCCCCGCTCCTTACAAATATGCAACACTTCCAATGATTTTTTTTATTCCTCTCTGGAAATTACTTTCTTATTTTATAACATTTTCACTTGAAAGCACCACTCTAAGTGTTAAAAGTACTGGATGTCAGACTGATGAGAGATGGCTCATCAGTTAAGAGCACTGGCTGCTCCTCCAGAGTACCTGAGTTCAGTTCCCAACATCCAAATGGTGGCTCACAACCATGTCTAGAACTCCATTTCAGGGGAGATCCAAGGCCCTGGCTTAGGATGGCACCAGGAACACACAGGATCTCATAGATGTACAAGCAAGCAAAAAACTCATATACATCAAGATAAATAAGCAAATAAATAAATAAGTGGGGAAAACACTACTGAATGTCAATTCAATTTAAATTTGAAAAAGGTAGCTAATTATTCTAGAGTTTGTTTTTTTGTTATTGTTGTTGTTTGGTTTTGTTGTTGTTGTTTGGTTAAATTATACATTGACTTTATTTTCTTCTTTGATTTTGGTGGCACTGGGATCAAACCCAGGACTTTCCACATGCTAGTCTAGTGCCCTGTCATTGTGCTACATTAGTTCCGAATAGTACTAACATATTGACACTGATTTTTTGGGGGAGGCCTGGCCTATAGACTACTATAATGTATTTTATTTTAATGGACAGCTAGTGGGATATTTCTTTCCAAGTTTGAGTCTAACCAACTTAAGTTTTAGCATTTGTTTCTTAAAATCTCAACTGTTTATTTAAACATTTAGCATTTCAAAAACTGAAATAAATTATGAAAATAATTTCTCATACTCAATAAAGCAAATATCTGAAACCCAAGCCCATTTACAAGGTATTTGAATGCCATGGAACTATGACTGTGTGTCAGTGTGTGGCTGAGTATGTACAGACCTGGAGGAGGTTTGGGTGTGTTCTGTGATTACGTGGAGAGTCTGGTTTTCTTTCAAAACCCAAGGCAGGATATGTTGCCTGTGCAGTAAATACAGGGATGGATCAAAGCGTTAGCAAAACTGTCTCTCCCATCACAGCTCACCGTTTGAGACACAGCAGCTGCAGAATTATCCGTAGTTTCCTGTTTTCAAGAATATTTCCTTCACAGAGTACTAGTTATGGGGAAATTCCAGCTTAAAAAGCACTGTGGGCCAAACTGATTTACAATATGTGATACGTGCCATTTCCCAGAGAAAAAGAAAGAAAATAAATAGAAACAGAAAGCAGCAGGCGACGCTCTCAGCAAGGAGTGACTGTTCCCTTCCCTTGTGCTGCTTTTGAGTAGTGGACGATGGGAATACCCACCTCAGGGTCCAGAACTCTCAGCATGAAGACACGAAAACATCCTCAGACAAACCCAAGGTCTTCCAGTCCTCCTGGAATGTGTGAGAGCAAGGCAGCCTGAAAGGAAAGCATTCTGCAAGAACCTTCAGTCATATCCATGGAAGAGGGAGGAAATGCCATTTTCCCCACTTCCTTGGTGACTCTCACTGTCTCTGGTAGGGGCCTCTGGTCAAGGGGTAGACGGTCACTTAAGAGAGCAGGGAAAGACAGGAGCCATTCCAGGTGACCCATGTGACTCCAAGGTTTAGTATAACTGCTCACTTCTTCAGGAACCTTTGGGGTTTTCCCATACATGACAATCCCATATTACCAAGCAGTCCTAGGGCAGCCCACCAAGGAGTCATTATGGGTGGGGTGAAGAAATAAGTGATATATTTGGTGAGTGTATATTCTCTCAGTCCAATAATTTTTTTCTGTTTTCTCAGATGCATTTTTCATAATTAAAAAGCATCAGTGTGCCGACTCTAAGGAAAATAACAATGTGAAATGTGATATTTTACAGCACACATGGGTTTCTGTTTAGACTGTAGCTCTCTGGCTGCATACTGTCTTTGTTCTGGTGAAATACTGGAAAATCTGAGAACACTGGTTGAGAAAATTCTCTGCTTAGCTTCAAGATGACGTTTCAAATGCCCAGTTTATTCTTGAACTTAGCTATGGTCTTAATGAATGAGTAAAATCTCTGTATAACTTTTCTGGCCTTATAACGTGAACCTTTTATTTTAATTTCATTGCATACCATTTACAGTTTAGAAGCAATCTATAGTCTAATGTGCAGTGAGCACTCGGCTCTCCATGACCCTGGCATAATCCAGTCCGTGTGGTGCTTTCTCGAGAGTGTGTGTCAGAGTTCTTCCTGATAGAAGTTCAGTCTCACTCCACACAGGGACAAGGTCCAGGACTCCCACCAAAACCTCTGATTGTTCAAGTCCTGTGTGGAACTTGAGGGTGGTACCTTCCCACGCATCCTATGCTTATCCTGCCCTGTAACTGAAATCATCTCCAGAGAAGTTATCATGCCTAATGTGATGTAAAGGTTATATATATAAAGAGCTGCCATGCTGTGTGGTGTGGGGGAGTGATATTGGGAAAATGTTTGTACGCTTTCAATACAGATGAAGTAGTTTTCAAATATTTCCATCTGTGGCCAGTGGAGTCCATGGGTGTGGGGGCTGTGATCACAAAAGGCTGGCTGTGTTTGCATTTCCTTTTATTATCAGGCTATGCCTAGGTATTTTCTGGTTCAAGGAATTCAACCATCAAAGCTTGCCTTGGTTCCTTCTCTCATTAAAGAACTATCTATGTCTCCTTTGTAGACCATTTTACCTTGCTATGTGCTTAGAGTACTAAGGCCGAAGGGAATGGTAGCAAGCATTCTCCATACTGCCAACCAGAGGGAAACTAACCCTGCTGACTTAGCTGTGTGTGGTGACACTGCTTTTCTCAGCATTCTAGAGCTGATGCACCTGTCCTTGTCTCCTCCCTGAAACTGTCCACTTTCAATTGCATAACTTCTTTACTACAGTTTGACCTTGCTTATAAAGACATGATTAAAAATGATAAACATTTAAATATACAAAATCTGATATTCCTTCAAATGGCCAATACATTTAAAATGAAACTCATGTTACAGTGTTTACTTTCTCATTTATAAAATAACCCCTGAAAACCAGCAAATTCTCTATAGATTTTATTTTTACTTTTTATAAGAAAAAAACATACAATTTGAATACTTGGACAGTTTAAGAAAAACTGGTGACATTCATGTAGATAACTATTGTAGTAAACATGAAATTAAGCAGGTATTAAAGTCAAAATGCCCATTTTCAAAACCATTTTCTGAAACACGAAGTTAGGGTTTTCATAATGGCAAAAAAAAAAAATTGTCTTGGTAAAGAGTAAGTCATTGCATTTAAACATTAGTGTGACTCCTGGCTCCAACTAGTGAGCTGGAGCCAATATTTTACCTTCCGTCTGCCTCTAAATTCTGCTGAATCTAAAGTAAAAACTTAAAGATGTGTTGCATCCGTAGAAGTAACAAAGTCTGAAAAGTGGTTCATTATTAAAATTGAGACTTTTAAAAACAGCGTGTGAAAGAAAAGGGCAGAAGCCATAGTCCAGGGGATTCAAGGTGAAAACTACAGAGAAGCCCAGAGCTGTCTGCCAGGAGACCTCCTGGATGGAGTCTGACATGTCTTGTGTGTCTACAACGCCGCTGCTGATCTTTAGTCCAGCCAAGTCATCTCCAAGTCAAGAATGAAAGAGAAGTTGTGGCATACAAGTGAAGCATGAATGCCATTAAAATCGCTCAAAGAGTGCCCACAAAATGTCAATAATGGGGAATAAATAGATTTGAAACATGGAAGTACTAGTCAAAGAACGTAAAATTTCACTGTGATGGGGTTGCCCTCAACTGTCATCCCACCAGGCAGGCTGAGGCAAGGGAATCTTGGCATCCAGGTCAATCTGGGCTGTATGGTCATAGAATGTCTCATGATAAGGCGAATTCTCATTAATTATTGTTCTCTTTAATTCATCAATTAAAGGCAAGGGTCTAATATAATAACAGCATGAATTTATAAAATTCTGAATAAAAAAATTGTCCTTAAATATGTTCACACAGTAATGTCAGATCAAAGTTCTTCAGTCAGTGTGAAACTCTGAGGTATAGACACAATACAGAGAGAGTGTAAAAAATTAAAATGAAATACAAAAGCACATATGCTGAGTGTTACAGAAGAAATATTCATAGTAAACAACATGCACTCAAAGCCACAGAAGGAATCATAAGACAAAAACCTCAACAATGGTAACACAATTGTACCGTTAGAGTATCAGTCTTTTTGGTTAGTAGTAAATGTTCCGGGAAACATAAATGTTGATGAATATTTGTACCTGCTGACAAAACAGAAAAATATATAGGAATCAACATATTATAGTATTTATAAATGCATATGCATGCATAAAACAGAGAAAACTAATTAGGAGCATCTGTAAGTTACTCATTCCTCAGATGATAACATTCCGACCAGACAAAAAATTTACCAAAACAGATACTACTCATGACTATAGAACGCTGACACTTGAAAAAGCAATTAAGTAAAAAGACATACACAAAACATGTGAAGACCAGACTTCTTCAGGAAAAACAACTGCACTTAATACAAATAAAAGTTTAAATGAATGATAAATGTATTTTTTAAAATATATCAAACAAATTAATGCAACCAAAAATACAGAAATTAATGCATTAGCAAAATGAATAATACATGATAAGGTTGAGAATGTATCTTTAATCATACAATGAAAATTAAGGAAACACTTCAAGTCTCAGCAAGGACAGTACAGAAAAACACAAGTAACACATTAACAACAAGGAGGCAATGTGGAAAAATTAAGAGTTTGAAATCTATAAATATAAAACTTTCTATAACATGAGCCATTTTAAAATATGAACTATCCAAACAACAAAACACCACCTCGACACACCAATAATCAGAAAATATAATAGAAATATAACTACTTGTAAGAAATTATATTCATGAAGTTTAGAAATTCTGCCTTTTTGCTTTTCCTTTTAAAAATTTTTCTTGTTTGAGAATTTCCTGTTTGACTATAATGTGTTTTGATTTGATATAATTTGATTAAATCCACCCCAGCTACCTCCCCTCTTGTTTCCCCCTTATCCCTGAACCACTCACTCCCTGACACCTTCGTGTGCTGTTTTTATAAACCCAGTGAGTTCAGTCAATGCTGCGTGTAGGCACCTGGGTATGGTACGATCCACTGGAGATCCCCTGGAGAATGGGCAGCCTCTCACAGGCTGCACTGGCTGAAC
>CABHPQ010171331.1:5161-29785 GCA_902168405.1 Peromyscus aztecus | reverse complement strand
TTAAGATTTTTTCAAAAAAAAATTTTTTTTTTAGGATATTTTGCCTGAAGGTATATATGTGCATCACATGTGTTCCTGGTGCCTGTGGAGGTCAGAAGAGGATGTCAGATCTCCTGAAACTGGAGTTACAGATGTGTATGAATTGCCATGTTGGTTCTTAGAGTAGAATTCAGGGCCTCTACAAGAACAAGCTCCACAAGCTCTTAACTGCTGAGCCATCTCTCTCCAGTCTTTCTCCAGGTAGAAGCAGAAAAGCCTTCCCTCATCACACTCTCAAGGACACACTAGGGGTGTGGTGTGTGTGTGTGTGTGCACGCGTGCGCATGTGCCCGTGCCTGGTCTCTTCTGTGCAAATCTGGGCTTCTCAGAGTTGGAGATCCTGGTCCCAAGAGGGAGTACAAACCCTTGCCAGGAGCACACAGTAAGGCATCCGCTAGAGTTGAGTTACATCTGCAAAGAAACTTGGGCTACCACCTCTGTCTGAGAAGGGCATGTTATAGATGTATTCATTTTTGAGACCTGGTTGGGAGGGTGGGTCGGCTATCAGTGCTTGCTGACCTGATAGCTAAGAGTGAGGGGAAGTGGAGGGGGCTGTGGAAGAGATCACTAAGCTAGGAGACACGGCTCACAGAAGGAGCCATGGGAGCCTTGGAAGAGCCACTGCCTCTGAGTCTCCTTGTGCAGAGGAGGAGCTCTGTGCTCCACTGTGGCAGTGACAGCTGTACCTTAAGGACCAGAACCAGCCAGCTTAACGAGAGAGGGCATTTGCTCCCGTGCTTTGAGAGCTGCTACTGTACCTGCTCTAAGGTGACACTTCCTACTGGCACTTCCTGTAAGTGATGGAGTGCAGCAAGGCTTTAAGACAGATCTGGGTCTAGCAGACACCATATCCGAGGATGGCTGACTGTGTGTGTTGGGGGCAGGGATTTCAGGTATGTATGTGAGACCACTCCTTGTTTGTTTCATGGGTGCTGGGATCTGAACTCAGGTCTTCATGGTTATGCTGTGAGTACTTTCTTTTTCTTTTTCTTTTTTCTTTTTTTTTAAGACAGGGTTTCTCTGTGTAGTTTTGGTGCCTGTCCTGGATCTTGCTCTGTAGACCAGGCTGGCTTTGAACTCACAGAGATCCACCTGGCTCTGCCTCCCCAGTGCTGGGATCAAAGGCGTGTGCCACCACCGCCCAGCCCCTTGAAGGTTTCTATGCAACATGTGTAGTCTCCATTGTCGTTATGTTGAGGTAATGGGACCTTCAAGATATTAAGTCTAGGTGGGGCACGGTGGCTCATGCTTGTAATTCCAGCACTTGGGAAGTAGAGGCAGGTGGATTGCTGCAGCTTCCAGGACAAGCAGGGCTACACACTGAGAGCCTGTCTCAAAAACCTGAAACCAAACCAAGACAAAAACTGCCCAAAGAATGTAATTAGGCCATGGTCCTTCCCTGGACCCCCATGAATGGATTTGTGCTGTCTCAAAGGAGTCAGCCAGCTCTCCTGGAATGGATTAGTTCTGACAAAAGTGGTTTGTAATTGGTAAGTCTGGCTTTTCCCTTAAACAGTTCTTCTTGACCAGCTCTGTGGTGCCATCTGCCCTGAGGCCATCACCAGAGCTGGGTAGGTACCAGTTTCATGCTCTCCAAACCTCCAGAATGCCAAGATAAGCCAACCTCTTCTCTGTGATGATGACATAAAAGGTGTTAGAGGATGTCTTGCTGTGTCCTTGAACCCAGGACTTCACGCGTGCTCAAGTTACCTTTGACCTCCACACTTACTCAGTAGTATGGGCATGCTCAAACAACTGTGTGCTCAAGTGTTTCACACACAGATACAATAAATTAACTTATAAGCCTTTATGAAACTTATCACTGTGCCATAAAAATGTTATATTTAAAAACCTATCTAGGGGCTGGAGAGATGGGTCAGCAGGTAAGAGCACTGGCTACTTTTTCAGAGGACCCAGGGTTCCATTACCAGCACCCACATGTCTGCTCATAACAATCTATAACTTCAGTTCCAGGGGATCCAGTGTCCTCTTCTGGCCTCAGTAGGCACTTCATGCACATGGCATACATACATACATACATACATATAGGCAAACACTCATATACATAAAACTTTGACAACAAAACAAAACCTGTCCAAAAGCCCCCTTTCCCTAGAGAGGTGTTTGTCACAATGGCGGGTACTAATAGGTGTTGTAAAAATTAGGGCAATATTAACTTAAACAAAACAGGGTAGGTTTCTTCATGCCTGGGCTTATCTGTGATAAGCAAACGTTCACTGTGAAGAACCCTCGGTGAGGGCTGGTTGGCCTTTGTGAAGCTTATTCTGTATGGTCCCCTGTTCATGTTTGCAGAGTATCTCTCAGAACTAGCTCAGTGTTTCTCTTCCATAAGGGTTTAAAAATTTTGATAAGCTACACTTTACAGGAAAGTTAAGCATCTTGACCACGTTTAACCATGTAGTTCAGTGGCATTTAGTACATTCACATTTTCAGGCAATTGTCTCTACCACTTCCAGAATGTTCTCATCCTGTTAAACTCTGACTTTGTTCATTGCCTTACCATAACCCCAGACAACCCGTGTGGTGGTTTGAATAAGAATGGCCCTCACAGGTTCATATATTTAAATGCTTAGGGAATGGCACTATTTGAAAGGATTTGGAGGTGTGATCTTGTTGGAGGAAGTGTGTCACTGGGAGTGGGTTTTAAGGTTTCAAAAGCCCAAGCCAGGCCCAGTGGCTCACTCTCTCTTCCTGCTGCCTTTGGAGCTGGATGTAGCTACGTCTCCAGCACCATGCCTGCCTGTATGCTGCCATGCTCCCCATCATGATGACAATGGACTAAACCTCTGAAACTGTAAGCAAGCCCTAATTAAATGCTTTTCTTTATAAGAGTTGCCATGGTCATGGTGTCTCTTCCCAACCAAAGAGCAATGACTAAGATACCCTGTCTACTTTCTGCCTCTGTACTAGAATCCTTTAGATCTCTCACAGAACTAGAACAATGCAGTCTTTGTCTCTTTCAGCTTATTTCACCCAGCATAATCGTCTCAAAATCCATCCGTGTTCCTAGCACATACTATAATTAGGTTTTCCTTCTCTGGGTTGAAGAGATGTCTCATCAATTAAGAGTGACTATTTCTTTTGTGAAAACGGGAGTTCAGTTTCCCATGCTGGGTGGTTCATAACCTTCTGTAACTCCAGTTCCAGGGGATCCAACTCTATCTACTGTCCTCCACAGGCATCTACACCCATGTGCATGTATCCACACATAGACACACACATGTACACATAATTAAACATAATACCGAAAATATCTTTTAAAAAAAGAATTAAAGGCTGGGTGGTGGTGGTGCACACCTTTAATCCCAGCCTGGTCTACAAAATAGGTTCCAAGACAGCCAGGGAAACAGGGAGAAACCCTGTCTCAAACAAAACAAGCAAACAAAATGAAAGAGAAAAAAATAAAAAAATTAAAGAATTTCCTTCTCTCTGAAAGCTGTATGTATTTATCACATTTGTTCACATATTTACCTAAGATTTGTTTCATTTACTTATCCCCCCCTCTTTCTGTTTGTGTGTTGTGTGTGTCACTGATAAATGGTCAGGTGCCCTGGATACCAGAAGAGAGCATTAGATCCCCAGAAGCTGGGGTTACCGTCAATTGTGAGCAGTCTGACATGGGTGCCGGGAACTGAACCCAGGTCCTCTAAAGAGCAGCAAGTGCTCCTAACCACTGAGCCATCCCTCCAGCCCTTCATCTATCTAATGATGGGTACTTTAGTGCTCCTAACCACTGAACCATCTCTCCAGTCCTTCATCTATTTATCTAATGATGGGTACTGGGCTGCTTCTGCACTCTGTTTGAGAACATTGCTGGGGCAAACATAGGCGTAGTACTGTCTGCTGGAGTTTCTGCTTCCCTTTTGGGTAAATACGCAGCACTGGGATGGCGAGGTCACGTGATAATTCTGTGTTGAACTTCCTGAGAAGTCACCATATACTGGTTTCCAAAGAGACTGTGTCAGTTAATAGTTCTGAGACCACATGACCTTTTTAAAGACCGTCTGTGTTAGTTATCTCTTCCTAGCATATGCTTAGCCATTTTATTGTCTTACCTTGGTTGTGTTCTAAGTTCCTTAAAAGGTGAGACCCACGCCACTGTTCTGTCCTTGTTCCGTCCCCCCTCTCTAGCTTAGTGCCTTGACTGTGCCACTGATGTTTGGTGCCTTGACTGAATTCCACACTGACATCTGCCAACAAGCTCACACGATACACACCATATGCTCACATTGCAAGCTCTTCTGTTTGTTTTGCTCTTGTTGGCCTCGGACTCACTACATACCTAAGGATGACCTTGAATTTATGATCCTCCTGCCTCTACCTCTCAAGGGCTGATTATTACAGAGAATGCCACCATGCTCAGTTTTATTTGGTGCTGGGGGTGAAATCCAGGCCTTGTGCATTCTACATACGAATTCTGTATCCCCAGTCTGGTATTATAAGCCTTCTACTTTTGCTCATGGTAAACCAATCTCACCAAAGGTCGTTGAGGAAGATCCCAACCTTCCATCATGTCGAAGCACTCAAAGTTGTTGTGGAGATAGTGCTTTCCCAGTGTTGGATACTGCGGCATTGGAACACACTCACCTGCTGATTTAGTCACAGAAAAATATAAATCCGGAAGGTCTTTAGGCAGCTCCCCATTTTGGTCCCCCTGTCTAGGCTGCTCCCCGTTTTGGTCCCCCTGTCTAGGCTGCTCCCCATTTTGGTCCCCCTGTCTAGGCTGCTCCCCGTTTTGGTCTCCCACGGTCAGGTGTGGCAGTTCTCGCTTCTGCTTCCTTTCTCACCCTGGAATCCAGCTCCTCTGTTGAACAGTCCCACCCTTCTCTACTGGGAAAGGAGCCAAGGCAGACGGAGAGTCTCTTCTCCCATCCCCATGCCCACACCCCTCTCCCTGCAGCACTCCTCTTCTTTTACAGGTTAACATTGAACCTGGGGTTGGGGGGAGGGGGCGCAGCTCCTAAGAATTTTGGGCAAATGTCAATCACCGGCGGTACCCTCAGTACTCAGTACTTTCAACGTTTCTCCCGAGGTGGGCAAGGCTAATTTAGCTTGTCAGAGGAGGCTTTGTCTGCTATTAACCTTGCCACCTCTTTGTCTTTCCCTAGTCTGGTTGCCTTAGCAGAGTTTAATTGGATTAGGGTTAGGGTCTCAGAGATTTTCAGATCTGGGACCTTTATTAGCCAAGACAATGGAAAACAGAAGGTATGGGAGGGGCATTAGATTGATACCTTGCATGCGGGATGGGGGGTGGGGGGAAGGGGGGGAGGGGCTTCAAGCCAGAATTAGTGACACATGGGAGCAAGGGCTCCCCATGGGAACTTTCTTCAGGTCCCTGATTGTTCACTGACTAGGGGTCCCTGGGAGAGGAGAGTCTGGTGATACCTGCTGCTCTTTTTAATTTCTGGTTCTTCTTTTATGAAGGAGAGAAGAAATTCTGGTGACTGGCTAGGGATAAAAGCGGTGCAGTGAGATGGAGCAGTACAGTGTATTCAGAGCAGCTCATGCTATGTAGTTGCTAAGACCACACACACACACACACACACACACACACACACACACACACAGATACACAAGCATACATGTACACACACTTAGATACATACAGATACACATGCATACATGCACACACACACTTAGATACATACAGATACACATGCATACATGCATACACACACATAGATCTATACAGTTATACATGCATACATGCCACACACACAGATACATACAGATACACATGCATACATGCATACACACACATAGATCTATACAGTTATACATGCATACATGCCACACACACAGATACATACAGATACACATGCATACATGCACACACACAGATACATACAGATATACATGCATATATGCATACACACACACACACACACACACACACACCCCACTCCAGCTTTTGTCATAAGCTAATTTTGGATGCTGAAGTATACAGAGACTTGAATTCAGGACCTGAAGACACAGTCAATATTTCAAACCACAGGCCTCATCAGGGCCTGTAATCCTACTCAGGAGGCTGAGAAGTAGGAAGATCACAAGTTTAAAGCCAGCCTTGGCTATAGAATGAGTTTCAAAGCCAGCCTGGAAAATTTTGTTAGATCCTGTCTCAAGCAAGCAAGCAAGCAAGCAAACAAACAAAAACAAAACAAAACAAAACAAAACACAAAACAAAAAAAAAAAAAAGAAAGAAAACAAAAGAGGGAGTTTCTGTAGTGTATTGGTGGTTATCATGTTTGCCCCCAAAGTGAAAGGTGCCCTTGGTTTGAAACCAGGTGGAAACAGCATTGGTATCTCTTTGGCAGGGTATGGTGGCACACGCCTTTAATCCCAGCACTCAGGTGGAAGAGACTGGTAGATCTCTGTGCATCTGAGGCCAGCCTGGTCTACATAAAATCATTTGAAAAACAAGATGTTTGGATGGTGCCCTCCACACTGTCTAGGCACTTAGAACTTCCAGGAGACGTCATGTGGCCCAGGATTTTACATTGCTTTGCAGGTCTTTGCTTCTTAATAACTTGGGAGCTAAAAATAAATAAATAAATAAATAAATTTACAAAAAAAAAAAAAGGAAGGAAGGGCATTCCTAATAGGTTTCCGAGAGGCCCTGGGATCACATTAAGTCATTTTCCTAGCTGTGCGTGAATGCTGCCTTGGATGGATCTTAGTCAACAGTGTGAAGAGTGACTCAGAAATTGGATCCGACAGGCCTGACAGGCGGGGGGGCTCAGGACAGGCTGGCTACAGACCCACCACTGCCATCTCCCGTGCTGGCCGATTGCCATTGGTGGATATTCCACTCTAGGCTGCCTGGAACCCCTGCTAGAGGGGAAGATGGGATGGGGTAGAGACAAGTGATTCTTCCCAGGGCAAAGTTTTCTAAGAGGCTGGTGGGGAGCGGGGATGCCAGTCACTCTGCTAGCCTCTTACACTCACTACAAAATCCCAGTGTGCTCTGCTTCTTGAGCTAAAGAATTGCTCCTGGAGGTCGGGTGGTGGCGGTGGTGGCGGTGGTGGCGCCAGCCTTTAATCCCAGCACATCAGGAGGCAGACACAGGCGGATCTCTGTGAGTTCGAGGCCAGCCTGGTCTACAGAGCAAGTTGCAGGAAAGCCAGGACTGTGCAGAGAAACCCTGTCTCAGAACAAACAAACAAAGAATTGCTCCTGGGTCTGGCCTTGCTGAGTAGGGTGGACCTGTTCTGCTTGGGCAGTCAGGTAGACAAAGGGCCTCAGGTTCAGTCAAGGTGCTAGCTGAGGAGAGGGGAAGGAACCAAGCCAACAGGGCCAAGTGCAGAGTTGAATTCTCCCCAACTACTCACGGCCTGCCTTGGGCTGGTAGGGTGAAGCAGGCTTTCCGCGTCACATTGTCTCCCATTTATCGTTAATTATATATGCTTCATGGAGGTAATACAAGCAGAATTTACAGTTATGCAAAAGAACAGGAAAGGGCTAGCCTTGCACCCTGGAAGTCATGGCGTCCTTAGTCTAGAGGAGAATCCACCTGCATGGAGTCAAAATCATAGGAGTTTCTGTTAAAGGCCTGGGGGCTCCTAACTGCCTGTCAAAGACTTCGGGAGGCTGTGAATACCTAGCGTAGGGGAGGGCAGTGGAAGAGGGAGATGATTAGGGACAAATTATAATCACATGTTTGGATGAAGATGCCGTGAGGAAACTATCACTTTGTGTAGTAACTTTTTAAAAGATTATTTTTATTTTCTGTGTGCGAGTATTTTGCCTTACATGCATATATATGCACCACATATGTGCAGTGCTCATGGGGGCCAGAGAATTGGATCCCAGGAATGGGGATTACAGGTGGTTGTTAGTCACTATGTGGGTGATGGGAATTGAACTCAGGTCCTCTGCAAGTGCTTCCTTGTGCAAGAGTCTTCCTTCCTCCTAACACTTCTTATAAATGCTATTTTTATCTGTCTGAGTGCTCTGCTTGTATGTGTATCTGTGTACTATATGTGTGCCTGTGTCCACAGAGGCCAGAAGAGAGGGTGTTGGATCTTCTGGAACTGGAGTTATGGATGGTTGCGAGACACCATGTGGGTGCCGGGAATCAAACCAATCTTAACCACCTCTCCAGCACCTCCTCACATTTCTTGAACAGGAAAGACATACATGTTTTGAAGGGACTTGGGGAGGGGAATAGGGTCCAGAAGTTTATTGTTGATATTTGTTTTTAGAAGGCAGACTCCAAAGGGGAAGGCCTTTCATGAGATATGAACCAGTGGGATTTGAACTGAAGGACCACTGCTCCTAGGGAAGAGGAAAGGGTGGGAAAGATGACTTACCCTCTTAGCAATTCCTTCTGGGACAGGGGGAAGACAGCCTGTAGTCTCCTTATTGTGCTCAGAGTGTTCGACAACACAACTCTACACACATGGCCGAGCTGAGACAGGCTGAGGACATGGATGAACCAGAAATTCAAAACAAAACAAAACAAAACAACAACAACAACAAAACGCTGGGCACTGGTGGCACACATCTTTAATCCCAGCACTCTGGAGGCAGAGGCAGGTGGATCTCTGTGAGTTAGAGGGCAGCCTGGTCTCAGAGTGAGCTCCAGGACAGCCAGGACTACACAGTGAAACTCTGTCTCGAAAAACCAAAAGAAAAAAAAAAAAAGTGTGTGTGTGTGTGGTTTCTTTTTCTCCCTCCATCATGTAGACCCTAGGGATTAAACTCAGGTTTAGGGGTGACAGGGGTGGGGAGGAGCTGGGGGCTTTACCTGCTGAACTATGAGCCTGGCTCCAGAATGTTTTTGAAGTCTTTCACGCCCTAAGAGACCATTCTATGTAGACTCTGCCTGAGAGGCCCTGCGCATAATTGTAGCCTTTCTGCAGGAAAAGGCGAACAGCTGCTGCTCCTTTACTCTCATCTAATTTGGGTGGCATTTATTGAGCCTTATGTGTAAGGGACCTTCTTCACAATGTCCCAGCTCCCCCCTCCACAACACTCGCCACCCACTCCCCCCACTATGAAAAATCTGATCATAGGATTCCCAGGCAGTGGAAGCTTCCAGCCAGCTGCCTCAGAAAAGCTGAGTCCTCCAGGTGGCCTGGGAGGGAGGCTTCCAGGGAGATGTGGAAGGGTACTTGCTGGCAAGGAGAGTGTTGTTTCCAAATAGGGGACGAGGGAGGGAGGCAGACAAAGAAGAAATCTGCTGACCTTAGGGATCCTACATTCCTTTTCCTGTTTTCAGAGGATGCTGGGAAGTGCCTGCTTCCTCCCTTGAGCCCATGAGCATGCATCTCTCAAAGATGACAAAGCAGAAGCGGACTTTAGACCCTCACATACATCGGCTCCCTGAAGCAGGATCCTGTGATGAAAGGGTTTCCAGGGTATCAGTGGGGACTGTAGTGAGGGAGGGAGGGAGGAAGGCTGTCCTCCTCATCTCTGAACATACTGACTTCTCCTTTCCCATACTCCCCTCCCTGGATCTCCAGTGATGTTCTTAGGGCATTCTAAATCTGTGGTGTTGTGATGTCTGCAGTGTGGCTTTGGATCAGTCAGAGGTAGCCTAGAGGTACTTTACCCCCAATCCCGCCTCTTTTTTTTTTTTTTTCTTTTTTTTTTTAAAGACAGGGTCGAACTATGTAGCTCAGGAGGCTATCCTTGAGCTCACAATCCTCCTGCCTCAGCCTCTTGAGTGCTGGTACCACAAGCATGTGTCACCATGTCAGGCTATACCTTCCCTTCATTTGGTGTGAAAATACTACTTTAGTAGGCTGGGCCGTGGTGGCGCACGCCTTTGTTTCCAGCAGTTGAGAGGCAGAGGCAGGTGGATCTCTGTGAGTTTGAGACCAGCCTGGGCTACAGAGTGAGTTCCAGGACAGCTAGGATTGTTACATAGAGAAACCTTGTCTCAAAAAAACAAAACAAACAAAGGCTTCAGAGCCAAGGGTGGTGGCCCATGCCTACAATCCCAGCATTTGGGAGGCTGAGGCAGGAGGATTTGGAGTTTGAGTTCAGCTTGGGCTACATAGTGAAAAACAGTGGGGAAAACTTAAAAATCCGACTTTTTCCCTTTTGAGATAGGGTCTCAAGTACCTCAGGCTGGTCTTGAACTTGATATGTATAGCACTGAATCTCTGATCTCTTCCTCCCTCATCTTCTAAATTCTGGGATTATAGGTGTATACTACCATACCTGGCTCTAAATTTCCTTTTAAGTTTTAGCCAAGCATGGTGGTACACACTTTTAATCACAGCACTCAGGAGGCAGAGGCATGTGGAACTCTGGGAGTTCAAGGCCAGCCTGGTCTACATATCAAGTTCCTAGGACAGCTAGAGCTACATAATAGACTCTCTCTCTCAAAAAATATATTTTAGATTGAGTCTCTCTGTGTAGCCCTGGGTGATCAGGAACTTGCTATGTAGATCAGGATAACCCTGAACTCAAAGATTTGCCTGCCTCTGCCTCTTGAGTATTGGGATTAAGGTGTGTACCACCAAATTTGGTTTAAATTTCTTTTTAAAAAAATGAAAATCATAACCAGGCAGTGGTGGTACATGTCTTTAATCCCAGCAGAGGCAGAGGCAGGCAGATCTCTGAGTTTGAGGCCAGCCTGGTCTACAGAGCAAGTTCCAGGATAGCCAGGGCTACACAGAGAAACCTTGTTTCGAAAAAAACAAACAAATAACAACAACAAAAAAAAAAAGAAAGAAAGATATTTCCCTCGGTGGGTTAAAAAGCCATGAAGCATACCCTCCAAGCCCCCACCCTGACAGCCAGGCTGGGACAGACAGACAGAATGTCTGTGCTCACTGCTTTGTGGGCAGGAGAGAGGGGCAAGGGAAGACACAGCCAGGCAGAGCACAGGAACCAGCAAAAGCAGGGAACAGCAAAGCCTAGGCCATGGGATCCATAATTGGTTAACAAATAATAATGCCAAAATTGGATATTAGCAGCAATTAGTTTCCATAGAAGCACTCGGGAAAAGAGCTGCCGAAAAGCCCACTGGGCCTTAAACCCAAGCAATCTGAAATTAAAATAGTGTCTCAATTAAATGGGACTAAATATTGCCACATGAATCTTCGCACTTGTGGGAGGGGACTGAGGAGGAGCCCCCTGTGAACCTCAGGGCCACTTTCCTGCCCATGGGTAAGCTTTTGCAGGTCCAGCCTGAGACCATTGCCTTCTAGGCCTGACATATGACCTTGGCACGCCAAGTGGCTCGTGTAGGACCTTGAATCCAAGGTCTGAAGATTATTTCAGTTATTTGGCTTGTTGGCCCCTGGGAGAGTTGCTTACCTCATTAACTGCGCCCAGGTAGGCCCAACAAATGAGGAACAACGTTAGGAATTTCTTTCTTTGTATAAACAGAGACCTTGTTCTGTCCCTGTAATGGCTGTGCAGGGAAGCGAGGTTTGGGAAGACTAGACCAGGCTTTTCTCCTCCCTGGCTGACTCAGTTCAGCAGCTCCATCCCACCGGCAGCCGATCTGGGTCTAGCACCACCTAGGGAATGTGTTCTTGGGGTGCAGGATTTTTGTGGATTGTGTAAGGGGGCACGAGGATGTGGGGGAAGATGCCTCGATTTTGGTCCTGTCACCTTGTGTACCAAGGCTGGTGCAGGATAGGGGGTGGGGTTGTGAAAAGAGCAGCCTGGGAAGATGCCACTCTCCCCTCCTGGATAATATAGTTTCACCAGGAGTGCCCTGCTGGTGCAAGCAACTCTCCACAAAGTGCCTTTACCTAGTAGGGTCCTCCCCTTCCTCCCCTTGGCTACACCAACCTCTAAGCATAACCACTAGCCAATTTTGCACTCTAAGAGCCTTTTCTGGGTTGCTGGATAGTGCTATCCACAAGTCTCAGAGAGGGGCCCATTGTAAAGGACTAGTCTTGGGCAAGGCTTGCAGCTCTGGGCTGGGGCCTTGGGCTTGCCGTGGCCTACCCTTTTGAAGGTGTACCCACTCTGCCCAGCTTGACCGGTTCCCTGATCTTCTGCTGGACTTTGTAACCACCCGTAGGGTGGACTGGCTCCAGAGTGCAATTGGTAGGGTGGGGTGGAGGTGAGTTGAAGCCAGGAAAAATATGGGGGCTCAGGGATGGTCCTTGCAATGGGTTGACCCCAGTGGAATTTAGGATTTCGACTTGGAGTGCATCTCGGAGCTGGATTGAAATAAACCCATTTCTGTGTGAACTTCAGATCAGCTCAGTGTTTAAAACAAACAAATCTCCCATATTCCAAATCTGCATGATGAGGAAGAGACTCACAGAAAACTCTGGAGCACAAAAAAGACGAAATCAGTGCTGGTTCAAGTCCATGTGTAATGCACCCGGAGCAGAAGAGAAGGAAGCAAATCTGCTCTGGAAAAGTCTGGTGGCCTGGGCTGCCGCATCCAGCCTGCGCTTGGCTACCACAGAGCAGAATATTGGCGGCTCACAAAGCAGGCCACCTTGAAAACGCGGCACAAAGCCTCACAATGCACTCTTCTCACCTCCCAGGCTCCAGCTCTGGCAATTTTCTCATATGTTTAAGCAACAAACAGATTTGGTTTGAATTTTAAATGACCTTCGCCCCAGTGAAATCTCCTAGTGACCCTGGAATTTATTTGGGGGCTTCTGTGGCTGTGACCCCTGGCAGACCCTCTTTAAGACAAAAGAGACCGGGAAAAGATGAACCTGGCTAGAGACAATTGCTGATGCTTCCTCTGGAACCTGGAACATTCCTTGTTCTTGTTCTCCATGAAGCCTGCTGCCCCGACTCCACCTAAATTTGGTACTTCAAAAATCTCTAGGCACAAAGACTGCTTCCAACAAATTCAGCTTCAAGTCTTTTTTTTTTTTTTTTTGTACCATGTTTGCTTGTTTGATACAATTAAATATTAAAAACTTGAATCAATTTGGCTAGGACTTGGCAAAAAATACCCAATGAAAGAATTATAGATGGGTCTCGAAAGAAAAAAAATCTTTATTAGGTACCATAATTCTCAGCATTGCTGTTAATATCCTCATCATTGTGAATCAGCCCGCCAAGCCTCAAATACACACACACACCACCAGCACACACTACAGTCTGCCCATGTTGACTCATGGGCTCAAAAACCACCCACAGAGTAGCTGAGGAACGGGAGGCTCCATCTGTCCCAGGCAGGATTTCTGCAGCTGCCCCCAGACGGCACTCTAAGGTTCAGATGGGGGTGGGTGTTACATAAGTTCAATAGTGGGAGAGAAAATTTCCTTATAAAGGTGGTGTGGATGGGCACACTTTCTTTTGTGGCCAAGTGCCTTCCACATTATTGATGGATATGGTTGTGTGAGAAAATCTATGGCTTAATATGTGTGCACGGAGGCACTGGGGACATGCCCCTCCCCACACATTAATTATCTGATCAAAGTTCCTTGTGTAACCCCCCCAACACACACACACACACACACACACACACACACACACACACACAATTTATAGAATTTACCATTGCAATTGTTAAAGAATCAATTCCTTTCCACTGAGACAGATCTGGGCTGTCTCTGGCAGGGGAGAAAAACATATTAATCATTAGTCCTTTGATACATTCCTAAATCTATACCAAGTACTGGGTTCCTTAAGAGACACAAGAGCTTGTATGCCATGGGGACTGAGACCATACTGGGTCTGAACAAACCCAAAGGACTAAGAACGTGTATTCAGTCATCAAACTATGTCAGCCTCCTCCTATGGTTAGATCGCGAATTTCTCCTTTCATTTTAGCCATACTATGTAATTAGAAGGCGCAAATAGGGAGGGGAGGTGATCTTGAAAATTCAAGAGACGCCTTGGGAGAGCAGAGGGTTTCAGCTTCTCCGCATTATGACGGATGGGCATAAAAGGTCAGAAAATGCAGAGGAAGGAAGGCGGCAGCTCAGGCTGACCTTGGCTCTGACTCTTCATTTGGTGAAAACGAAAGGGGACTTGCAATTATACCTGGGCTGAGGAGGTCATTCCAGTCCCACATACAAACCCCTTCTGGGAAGGAGACCTGGTGGACACATAACATACTCACACTGGTTCGCACAGACTGGCCAGCCCTGAACACTCCCACACACTAATACTTTCTGGAACAGGAGTTTCTGCAAGCAATAAAATAAAAACGCACCCCTCCCAGCACAGATCCTATGTAGCAGATCCCAGGCAGGCCTTACGGAAGGAGCCCGCGGTTGGAGCTCTCGGAGAAAAAGCATATTGGGTTTCTATCTAAAAGGACCTTACTTGGGGAGGCATCCGGAGGTTATGTAAGATGGAAGTATCAGTGAAGGACGAGGGGACGTTTGAAGGAATCATGGGGAAGCAATTACTGAGCAGAGGATTGCTAATGGGGACGTTTGTGGTACAGGGGTTGGGCCATCAGCAGCTTAGGCCATTGCTTGAAGGCAAAATAACATCTCATCGGGCATGGAGGGGGGCAATGGGCACACCCCCAAAATGGTGCGGTACACTGTCTTCTCTCTTCTAACACATTTATCAAGGGTGGGAGTGTCCCAGGACAGGGTCAGTTCTCATTTCAAGGGAGGTAGATTTTGAGGGCAATGGCTGTGGCATCTCTTAGGACAGCCATTGCCAAGGCTTTCCCTTCCTGGTAGCCTAGCGTGCTCTATAGGACTCAACCCCGTGGTCCTCATGATGTGTGCACTACAGCTTCCCTCCTGCAAGAGTGAGCAGACTGTGGCTCATTTCTGCAGAGAAGAGAAGGTTCTGGGAAAGCCTGCGCAGACTGTGGCGCATTTACCCCCAGTCTACCTAGCTCCAACACTAGCTAGCTCTAACACTTAAGATGAGATAGTCACAAAGATGGACACATAGTAAGATACTCAAGAAATAATAAATACTCGTGAGGGAACTAGGCCAGAGAGGTACTGATCCATGCTACCCTGGAATACTAATTTGCTAGACTAGAGGAGGCAGAGGCTTTGGAGAAAAGAGTCCTCCATTAACTCCAATGGATGCTCTGTTAGACTCTGATTACTGTGTTAAGAATCAGATTAAACTCCTAAACATCCTTTATGGGCTTGGCCTTGCAAAGGCAGGTTTCTGGCAGGACAGCAGGGGACCGGCTACCGCCTGCTTCCTGGGTGGGAAGGCCAGCTCTTGGCCTCCTTTCCCTCCCCCTGCGGCTGGGACCTGCCGTTCCTCTATTTTCTCCACCTGGAAATTAATGAGTTTAGGTCGGGTCACCAGGCCACCATCCTCCCACGGCAGGTTGGCGGGGAACACTGAGATGGAGATGGAATGGAACTGTGTCGGGGGTCTCCAGGACCAGCTGCTGCTGGGGGCTGATTTGGGAAGCAGGTGCTTCAGGATGAGGGAGGCTTAACCCTTTCTGTTCCTGGACAGCCCGCTTCAAAACAGACTTTCCTCAGACCCCCACCTGTACACATGCTGTTTTTCCTTCTGCCCGGGTTTTAAGAGCAACGGAGCAGCCCTCCCTTTGGGGGTACTGCGCCTCTCCTGCAGTTTTGGATCTTTGCCTGAAACTTCAGTCAGAGCCCTAAGAACGCTGGGAGGCCCTCCTCGGAGCCGGAGCCGTGGGCTAGCTGTCAGCTTTGATGGAGTCTGTGCGCTGTTCATGAGCAAATTTGCTGGTTGCCTTCATCCCAGAGATCTGCTTAAGCTTGTCAAATGCCTACAGCTCTCCACCAAAGTGTGACAAACAGCTTCCTCTAAAGACTACCCGACCAACCCCAAGCAGAACAATTCAATGTAGCTGCAGTCCAGGCTCCGGGGGCAGTCTGCCCGTCGCATGGGTACCAGATTATTAGTATTTGTTTAAGGGCAAATTGAAAGCCCAGGACAAAAAGAGATACGGAGGAAGGTGGTCGACCTTGTACAATGGGCAGGGTCCCAGATGCTAGCGCGCACTCTTCATTCTCCAACAGCTCCCAGACCTATCTCCCACTCTTACTACCACCCGCTTGCACAGATCCGTGTTTCTGTCACAGAATGGGCTGCTTCTTTTCTAGATTCTGTTTGCATCTGCACAAGCCCCTCTTTGTCGGTAGCCGCACACATCCCCACCCTAAAGGCTGCGGCGGCGTGAGGCATTCAGCAGCTCACTGCCCCTCCTGTGGCGCCTGCAGCTGCAGCGCTGGGATCTGCCCAGGGCGTTGGGCTGGGTCGATCCTTCCGTGGCGGGCCCTCGAGGACCCAAGGTGCTCAGACAGCCCCATTCTTGGCATTCACCGCGTGCCTTAATTGTATGGACATTTAAATCAAGGTCCGCTGTGAACACGGAGAGAGAGGCCTTTCTCCTGAGGAAGGAAGGAAGGAAGGAAGGAAGGAGGGAGGGAGGGAGGGAGGGGGTATGGAGGATGGAGGAAAGGGGGAGGGAGGGGTACGGGGGGGGGAGGGAGGAAGGCGAGGTGAAAGAAAGGGAGGGGATGGGAGAAGATGGAATGAGAAAACGAGGAATGAGAAAGAAAAAGCTGGCGGCGCGTGTGCGTGCGTGAGCACTGACAGCGGGGAGGGTGGGGGGTGGGGGAACGCGATGAGCTAAGGACCACCGCATCCTTCCTACCGCAGCTCCCCCAGTCACAGACAATGAGATAACAGCCACGTCCTCCGAAGGCTCTTTGTTCTCCCGCATCCTTTCGTTTCCAAGCTTTTTTCCTGCAAAGGGGAGGGGGTGGGGGGTTCGGGGTGTGGGTGTAAGTGGGAGACGGAGGGGTGGGTGCCTCCCCCGTGTTAATTACCCCGACTCCCTCACCCCTCTCCGCGCGCCTCGCCTCCCCTGCAGCTCCAGACAATGAAAAAACATCAACCCCACCTCGCCCCACCGCAGCGAGTCCTACCCACCCAGTTCGCTCTCAGCTTTGCCTAGGAAAGTGAGGGGGGCCAGGAGGAGGGAGATGACGGCTAGGAAAAGGATGGGAAGCAGGAGCCCAGCGACCGCTGCCTGAGCAGGGCGTGCTGGTGAGGGGCCGCCGCCTTTACCTCGAGTGTAGAGTCCTGGTGCAGTCCGACCGGGCGTGCCGCAGGGCTGAGCTGCAGCGGCCCCTCACCAGGATCTGTGGGAATCAGCCTTCCGGAACTCTCCTGCTGCGGTCCTCTCGCTTAGATCCCAAGTGGTGGAGAGGAAAGAGGAAAAGAAAAAAAAATAATAAATAAATAAGAGCGAGGCCCATCTGGCCCCTCATCAGCCTTGTCAAGTCTTGCATACGCTAAAATGCTAATGACCTAGATAGCTCATGCAAAATGCAGCAGGGAGGGAGGGAGGGGGGGAGTGAAGGGAGAGGGAGAGGGAGGTGACGGAGGGAGGAGGGAGACTGGGAAGGGGGAGGGGAAGGAGGAAGAGAGAGAGAGAGAGAGAGAGAGAGAGAGAGAGAGAGAGAGAGAGAGAGAGAGAGAAACAGCAGCCCTACACACTCCCTACCCCACCCACCCCAGTCAACCAGCTTTACAGGGGTAAAGGGTGGACGTCGATTTAAAAGGTCACTCCTATATAATGTAGCTGGATGGGGTGGGGGAGAGATCCCCCAAACCCATGGGGACAATAAAACATTATTTTAATCCCCCTCCCTCTCTGCCCTCCACCACTCTGTTTACACACAAGTCCAGTCACCTTATGCTTGTACATGCCAATTTCTCAAGACTGTTTTCAACATACAACCACGCTGTCATTCCCGATACACCAGAGTGGGGAAGATGCCTCCTAACCCACCGCCCTCCCTCACCTGGCCAACCCTCCATCCTACTGCATTAGCCTTTCAGGCAGCCTCCCACTCACTGCTTCTCTGCTAAGCCTTTGGGTTCCCATTCCCCTCTTAACATCTCAAAAAAAGGTGAGATAGAGGGGCTTGTAGGACAAGTTGGATCCAACTGGATTGGGTCTGCATTTAGCTTCCCATCCTAAGAGGGTGGGGGACACAGCCTCTACCTAACACTGACCTCTTAAAGCATGCCACAAAGATCAGTAAAATAGAGTATGGATACCCTGAGAGGTCCGCAGGCCCTGCGGGGTGCCCTTGGGCTGCGCTGATCTCTCCAATCCGGGAGCCAGCCAGAGTTCCGCGCGTCCCTTGTCAACGAGTCCAAGACGCTTTGTCCCGGAGTCCGCACAAGATCCTCATCTTTTTGTTCTCCTTTAAAAGACATGGGTTGCAGTCCGTAGTGTTTCAGCCAGTCCAAACCAAAGGCAGGATCTACTGGAATAAAAAAAGAATGGGAATAATATATATATATGCAGATGAATGCGGGATTGTTGCGGAGGCTAAGGCAGCCCCGCAAGCAGGGAGCGGCCTCTCTGGCCAAGCCCCAATCGCTTCCTTGTCTTGGGTGGGGGAAAGGAAGAGCTGCGAGCAGGCGCTGGTGGTCGCTCCACCTGGCCGGAGGAAAAGCTAAGGATAAAACCCGGCATCGTGGTAATGGCTCTGACGAGAATTTAAAAAATAAAAACAACAAAACAAAAAAACCCCAAACCAGAATCCTCCTGTACTGAACCAGAGCCTGCGTGCAGAAGAGACCGCACTGCTGGTGGCCGCGGCCAGGGGAGAAGGATGCTAGCGCAGGAGGCGAAGGTTGCAGAGGCTGCACCCTCAGATGAATAATAATAAAGCGCTGAGAAGTTGCAATGCAGCTTGGAAATCCAGCCCTGCGCGTGAACTCGCGTCGAGTGCGGATTGCAGGGGATGGGGGAGAAGGGGGAGGAGAGAGGGGGAGGGGGGGAGGGGAGAGAGAGGAAGGGAGAGAGAGAGAGAGAGAGAGAGAGAGAGAGAGAGAGAGAGAGAGACGCAGAGAATTTAGAGCCTTTTCTTTTAGCCTCACCAAGCTCTGATCTCCTTCACTGTCCTCGCTGGGTGAGGCTGAGGTCCTTTTAAAAAATTATTATTCTCTTAACGGATTATTCAGCTAAGAGAAGCCACATCTGCTGACGGTTCCGAAAACAAGAGGATTAGGAGTCGGTCCACAGAGCCCGGCCCGCAGCCCCCCACCCCCTCTGCACCAGCACACGTCACTCTCACTGCCCCCGGGCACCTCCCTCTCCTCCGTGCTCAGGAGGACTGTGCCAAGGAAAATGCGGATTTGGGGAAAGTGAGAACTGGGGGTGCTCGCAAGAGCGGGAAAGCCAAGGCCGGAGGTGGCGATTCGCACCCCCACACTTACACGCGCTTCCGTTTATCCGTTTAGATCCCGGGAGAAGGGGGCGCTTTCGCCGCGCCCACACGCGCCGCATCTGCAGTGGTCCGAGCCCTCCGATCCCTTGAAGCCACCCTGGCCGCCCCAGGTCCTGCCAAAGTCCTCTGGGCGGACTCGGGGGTTCAATCCTACACCTGCCTGCATCGCTCCGCGCTCTCTCGTTCCCTTCTTCGCCCCCTCGGTGCGACACCGCGTCTAGCCCACGCGCTTGTTTCTTGAGCTTCGGCCAATGGCGTGGGGGGCCTGGGACACCTACAGGTCTTCCGCTCGTCGCCCTCAGCCCGAATCGCCCGGTTCCCGGCAGCTGCGGCGCGGGCCAGGCGGCTGAGGATGGAGCTGGGTGCTGCTGAGGTTGCGGTTGCCGTCACTGCGGAGAGCGCGCGGCTGTGGGGCGGTGCGGCGACCCGAGCGCCAGTGCAGCCTCCTCCTCACCCCGCCCTAGGCTGGCGTCTGGGCAGGACAGTGATGGGGGTGGGAAGACGAATGGCGGAGAGGGGGGGGGATGGAGGACCATAGTCTCTTGGTCCCCCCCACCCCCTACCCCCGCAGTCAAGGTGAAAGTGAAGGAGAGCGGCGCGCGTGCTCGCGCCTCTAGTTGCGTGCGCGCGCCCCTCCCCTGCCCGCGCCCTCCCGCCCGCCCTCGCCCGCCCGGGCCAGATGGAGGTCCGAGATTACAGAGGCACAAAAGTGCGTCTACACGTCCGGCCACCGGTCCTGAGGACGTGGAGAGCCACTTCGGGGAGGCGCCTTTTGTTGTAGCTGTGGGGCTGTGTGACTGTTTTTCCAAGAGCACTGAGTTAGCTGTGGCCTTAACGAAGGACCCAGAATGAATGCCCCCATAAGAGCAGACCCAAAAGACCTTCCCCCACCCCCAGCCCCCGCGCCTGCGAAATCTGTCTTCCCAAAGGGCTGCGGCAGCAGCCGCGAGGCAGCCCCGACCCGCACACGCTGGCCCATCTGCTTTCCCTACCCCTACGCCTGCTTTTCTTTGATGACTTCAAAAAACAAAAAACAAAAAGCAAAACAAAACAACAACAACAACAACAAAACCAAAACGAAGTGTTTCTCGGGCTATGTTGGATTCAGGACATCTAGACATGGGGAGAGCAAGCTCCGGCAGCTAAAAGCAGTCTAAACGTGGCGGCGGCCAATGGCCGGTGCAGAGGGTTGTGGCCGAGGCACCTGCCTAGCCGGGATGGAGCTACAAGGATGTCCCCTTAGATTCAAGGCCATTTCTGCTTCTGTCAATTGTATGGGCCACAACAGAAGAATGGCTGTCACGAAACCTCCCCTACTTGCTTTTTGCTTCAACAATGTGCCGCTAGAGGCTTAGGAAATAAGCAGGTTTTTTTTTTTTATTTCTAGAATTGAAAATCTTGGGAGGGGTTTTATAAGAATTAGAAAACGTCCTTGCGACAGATTTTAATTAAAAAAATGTAACTGGTTGGCAAAGGCCACCACTAGGCTATCTTTCTGGGAACCCTGACCATGCTGATAACAGTCTCGACCAAATTACAATTCTCTGGTGGACAAGATCTATTACTGGTAACTTGGCCATACTTTCCACCATTTTGATAAAGGTTTTTAGATTTAGGAATATTGTATGTTCTGTCTATTAAGCATTCCTTTGGCGGACAGTTTCGAACCCCTGCACCAGGGAAGAATGGGGTTGTGACTTGAGGACCAGTCGGTTTTGACTGAAGACCAAAGGGACGCGGAGGCTGCGGTCCTTCACTAGATTGTCAGAAAGGCCTGGTTTTGTTTAGTTTGAGGACGGTTTCAATGCAGTTCTCCTGTGCCTCTGCGGCATTGCGGGATTCTGGCTCTCTCATCTTGCGGTGTGGAACGCGCGCGCGCGCCCGCGCGGGGGGGGGGGGGGGGGGTGGGGGAGCCGAGACGTGGTTTTGTAACAGGCTCTGCAGGCCCGAGTGGGAACGCCTTAAATGATGAGCCCAGGGTTAAAAAAGAAAGGGAGAAAAAAAAGGGGGTGGGGGGAGATACGGCAGCTGATGCTGAATTAATAGTTAGAGCATACCCCAGGGACTTTCTCCAACCAGGGGGTCAGGAGTCCTTGCCCCTCCCCCAGCCACAGATTTCATATCTGTTTTTAACCAGTCTGAACGGATGCTGGGCCATTTGTAATGGCTTCTTAAAACCTAAACCCTTGGGCTTAAGGGCTGTCTATGCGCTTGATCAAACTCACCCCAAATACTAACACGTTAAGAAATTACATTGTAAAACTCCCCCAAATCGGATTGACTGGGCTGTTTGGGCCCATATGGCTGGACAGCTGTACAGCTCCACTGAAAAGACACCATTGCCCCTCGGATGGGATAAAGCAGGGCTTCCCCAGAGAGCTCAGACATGACCTAAGTATTAGCGTAGCCCGGGGTGAAGACTGGGTTCAATCTCCCTCTCTTCTTGAGGTTAAAATAAAGACAACAGAAATCAAAAGAGGAGCACTTTTGAATTCATTGTGAATGGCATGCCTCCTGCTGGTCCCACCAAAGGAAAGAAGGAAGACTGAGAGATGCCCTTCAGCTTAGCACATGCATGAGGGTGGGTAAACGGAAGGGACAGGAGACTGGAAAGAAATATATTATTTGCCAAGCCGTGGCATGTGTCAGTGACATTTGTGGTTCCCTGTTCAGAGAAGCAGGGTTCTGACCTCAGCTGATGCCTCAGTGTTAACCATGAAGAACAGCTATCCGAGTGTGATTTCCACGGTGAGAGGACGGAAGCTGTGTTGAGAGAGAAGAGAGGAGAGGAGAGAAGTGAGGAGAGGAGTGGGGGAAGAGAGAGAGAGAGAGAGAGAGAGAGAGAGAGAGAGAGCGAGCCCATTATGAAATGCAGCCGGGTTTAATTTTTAATATGATGGCGTGATGGCGGAGCCTCTAGCGCATTCTTTGCTTGTTGTTTGCATTCAGGAGGAGCCCTTTATCCTGTGGCAGAAATCAAAATAACATTCTGCAGTACTTTTAAATGGCTTTTTTTTTTTTTTAAAGATGTCCTGAAATAGACTATTCTATCACCTTCCAGTTTTGGAATACAAAACTCCATCCCTAGTGAAATATTCAGACAAATAAGAAGCCAAGTTTGTTTTTACTTATCTCTCTGTGTATCTGATACCGGTTGTTTTCTTCAGGCCTTTTTAGTAATGTTGGGGGTGGGTGGAGAGAGGCGGTGGTTATAAACTGGTCATCTAAAGTCATTCAACATTGTTTGAAGATCATTCTACAGTGAGCCTCCCTCATTTGCAAGCTTGATATCAGTTTCAGCAGACTCAGAAGTGCTTCTGTTTTCTCTGAATGTCAGCTCACATCTTTAGAAATAGCTGCAGATACTTTTGCAGATACCTTGGCTTTCCAAAAACAAAACACAGCAAAAAACATATTTAGAGGTGTATTTGGACAGAATGGCTAGCCATAGAACCCAAGAGCTGGTTGACTCCTTTTGAACATATATAAAAGAAGAAAGCATGAGGCTGCTTCGTAGTAGAGCAAAACCCAGCTCTCTTCAGTTTTTTGTTACATGTTTTCTCCTATATCATATTTTTACTTTAACATTTTTTTCTTATGATTTTTGTCAAATAAAGCTTAGGGTAACAACAGTCTAAAGCAATGTATGCTATTTTCAAAGTAACTGGAAAAGAAGATTTTGAAGGTTTTCCAACGTATAGAAACGATAAAATTTTGAAGACCTGGAATTACTAATTACTCTGAATTGAGAGTTGCACATTGTGAATACACATTGAATTACTACAGGCGGTCCCATAAATAGACACAAGTATGGTGTGGCAATTAAAATAAATAAATAAAAACATCTACTAAAAGTTAAAAGAGGTAGTCTGTTCTGTCTGGTTTGTTTAGTGTTTTGCTTAGACTGATTTTTGAAATTCAGATGTTTCTACTTACAGTTCTCTAGCGTTAGCAGTATTTTGGGACATGTTTGGAAAAATACACAGAGCCAGCTTATGTGTGTTGGGGAAGGAGAGCCTAGGGAAAGCGTCAGAGACTTCGACCTAGTGAACTAAGTCTATAACATGACCAGGAAATAATTATATTAAAGCTGGCACAAGCAGTTTTGAGGAAGAGCCCACTAAGCCTGAGCCTCTGGAAATAGCATACTTTCATACTCATTTTGAAGGAAAAATAAGGCCCTTCACAAGGGTACATGTTTAGTTTATCAGGTGGCAGTTACCAGTCAATTTATTTTGTTTCTGCTTTATTTAATGAATTATTCATAGTGTACAAACCCCCTAATTTTAAAAGAAAGGCAAAAGAGAAACAAACCATGGCTTGTTGGAGGAAACTTGTATTTCCTATCTTCTTGTGCAACCCGGGAAGGTGATCTACAAAGTCTCTGTCCACACCCAGGGTGTAGGAGCCTGTTGTATTTTTAAAAGAAGAATCCATATATTCTGGAGGCTGGAGTAGTGTCTCCCTTTTAAAAATCTGTCTGGCAAATTCTATTCAGGCCTTAAAAAGCAGAACAAGGAAAATTTAAAGTCGGCGTGTGTTTAAATGTAATTCATCTGATGGTATGGCCCTCTTTATTTTTGATGACTCTGTAGTCAGGTAATGGTCCCTATAGCAGATGAGAATATCTCTCTATTCCTCTTGGAATGTTCCAGTCCGGTGTAACTGGGCCTCCTGTGCCTTCTAAGCAGATGATGGGAGCCTACAGCAGATTTAAAAGCCATCCCATCGTCCCACTGCTCCATACTGACCTAGATTGCAGGATGAAGGCTAAGAATTCATTTGCAATGCTTATGGTGGGCAGCTACTGCAGGCCTCCCCTCCCCCTCCCTCCCAAAGAAACCCCGTTCCCCTTATCATCGGATAGTACCACAAATAAATATTTTTGTTCAATTGCTACATAGGGCATGAGGCTATTTCCTAATGAATTATCTGCCTCGGGAGAGGAACTATAACTCACCAGTGCTTCGGGCAATTTTTAGCATGTGTCAGATTGTGTTTGCATTGGGGATTTTTTTTTTTTTGTGTGTGTGTGTGTAAGCAATCTCTTGTTTTTCTTTTTGTCTTTGTGCAGAGTTATAAAATTCAACATATTTTTGGGTGAGAAAAACCTTGCTGTGTTTAGGAGTCTAACAGGAACATGAAACTGTTCATATGCACAAAAGGGGAGACAGGGATGGGGAGAATCTCATGATCGGATTCATGTGCCAGATATTGTTTTAATAGGAACCGGACAAGCCCTTCCCTGAATTTCATTTAGAGGCAGCCACCATGCGCGATAAATTATAAAATCAGTGCATTATCCATGAAAAAAAAATGGCTCTGACTGATAACGAGGGACCAATTGGTGTGTTCATTAAATATACAGATTTGAAGCAGAATTAGTAGAGATGACGGGAGTGGAAATCTTGTCAATCATAAGTGAGACGGCTGACAAGTTGGAGGGGGAAAAAA
>CABHPQ010171330.1:0-32279 GCA_902168405.1 Peromyscus aztecus | reverse complement strand
AGAAAGAAAGAAAGAAAGAAAGAAAGAAAGAAAGAAAGAAAGAAAGAAAGAAAGAAAGAAAGAAAGAAAGAAAGAAAGAAAAGATGAGAGAGACAAGGAAGTGAAGTATGGATGGATGATCACACAGAAGCGCCAAGGCTCTGAGAAAATGACGGATCTTAGGCAGGGGTATTTAGTTCTTCTTTTACCCCTTGGCTCTCTGTCCTCCGAAAAGGGTCTCTGTAGTCGAGAATAATTCATGCTTTATTTAAAACCATACCATGCCAGCTGGCTCAGGTAGAAATTCTCTTATTACCTTCTGGGTTTCTTTTTAATCATCCAGGTGGATGAGTGAAATTCTTCACTGGGGCCAAAGGTTGGACCCATTTAATGATAAGGAGCGTTTCCATTCATAAGAAGGCTTCTCAGCTTGTAGGCAGCAGTGCCTCCTCCTTTTTTTTTTTTTTTGTATTCCCCGATAATTGAAATCCATCAATTAGACACTATTGAAGAGCCCTATACAAATTGTAAAAATTCTCTAGGACATGAGCCCTTTTTTGGAAAAAAAAAGAAAAGCCTCTAGCTTTAGTACTGCGGCCTCTCACTGTAATGATCTGGGCTTAGCTTTGGTGTGGCATTGCTGCATTATTCAGAGGCAGTTTACAAAAGGAATTTGATGTCTGGCTTACAGCGGTTAATGCCCAGGGAATCCTAAGAAGCATGAAACTAACTGAGAGATGGCAGGGATCGGAAACACAGCCCCTCTTGCTTCCTGGGTTTTAATGTGCCTTGGGGTGGGACTTACTCTTATCTCATAGGACCTCAAATCCAGAGCCAAAAATGTGTCAGATGTGTCTCTAGGTCTCTGCCCCTTCTGTTACCACTCAGCAGAATCCCCCAGCCCCACCCTACTTTGAGGGTTCATTCAATGCAGATCTCTAATATAGTGTATCAGAGAAGAGGATGAGGTGGAGGAGGAGGAGGAGGAGGAGGAGGAGGAGGAAATCCAACACACAGGTGGGGCAACTGCCCAACCCAACATAAATAAGCGGCAGAAGCGCAGAACTGTTGGAAAGGCTTGGCTGGAGCTGAACAGGTCCTGCTATTATTAGCTTCCCACAATGCAGTTCAACAGCTCCAATCATGCTGGTCTTAGACGCTAGCCACACTGAAGTGATCAATTATGCAGGTGTGCTAATGCCACTAAGCCTCATTTATTTTTGTACTTCACTTTTATTCACTCAGACTTGAGGCTTTTTAAGCTCCAAAAAACATAGGATTATTTTAGATATTTATAATTTCTGTACACGTCTCCTTGGAGAACATAATGAAACCCTAGGTATATAGAACTGTTTAAAAGCTGCTTGTTTATTTTAGCTGGGGAATTTTCTTCACAATTAAATGATTTGCTTTATGCAGGGCTTAGGTCCGAGCATAACTAAGGTTTCAGTGTTTTGGTTAAAGCGGAAAATTTAAGCATGCAAGCAGTTAAACTCCAGCTCGGCAGCCGTGTGATGGAATATCTGGTAGCCATCTGAAACTGTCTAAATGAGAAGCTGGGGAAAGGAAGCCAGAGAACTCAGATTATCTTCCCTGTGCATAGGGAGGTGACATTTCCTGCCTCTGCACCAGGGACTTGTGTGGCCTCCCAGAATGTCCCACCCTGTCATGGCGTTTTCTTTGTCTCTGCCTCTGATTTAAAAGCAATCAGAGAAAAGGTCTGTTTTCAGAAGTGAGAAATTAAGGTCCTGTGACAAGCAAAGAGCAGACAAGCCTCCCAGACCTCCCTGGAACTCTTGGAATCTAGAGACAACCTCCCAGACCCTCTCTGGAACTCTTGACACCTAGAGGTAGCAGCAAGAGACTATTACTGATACGTGAGGTTTGAGATTGGACAGGACTGGGCTCTGGATATAGGCTATACTCTTTCAAACTGTGTGAGGAACCTTTGAATATTGTTATGGACATATCAAAGAAGACATAACATCTATTTTCTTTCAAATTTCATTTTCTTGTTGGATAAACAAAATTATGTAAGTAGATACCACATTCTTGTACTCTTTTATTCATTGATGGACATCAGGGTGATTCCATTTCCTATCTACCATGAGGAAGACATAGAAAACACAGGTATGCAAGTATCTCTGTGGTGAGATAGTCTTTGGGTGTGTGTACAAGGGTGGTGTAGCTGGGTCATAGTCATAAGGAAAACTAGCACTTCCTATGTAATTAAAAAGAGACTCAATGCACCTCTCCTCTGTTGTGTTGCACATTTAGGACTATGATCCATGGACTGATGGGAAATTGTTGATGAGATTGTGATTGAAATGATGTAGGGAAGTTCATACCATAGCTGTCTAGTCTAGTTAGATAGTATAATAGTAACATTTAAATAATCAGAGAATTTGGGGGTAAAAAATCATGCACAAGCACCCCCCCAACACACACTCCACTTAACAGTCCACATCAAACCTCCATGGCACCTGGCAGACTTTGCCACATTGGGTCTCTGTGCTCACAGCCAGTGTCCACAGGTGTGCATTTGAGGCTCATACTCAGTGTCCACACATGCACACCTGGATGCTTTGAATCAGGTGCACTCTCGAGTTAATGGAGATTTGCGCCCTGATCAGGTCCCTTTGGATTTCATAACTGCGCTTAGATCTTACCAGATTTGTATTTCAAAGCAGAAGCTCCGTCTGCCACCACTTTTACATGCCAGCTCCTCCAACTGAGAAGGACCAAAGTCCAGGAATGAGTCTGTAATGTGGTATTTCATGGCGCCACAAAGCAAACTCAAAATACAGTTTACACCGCATCAAAAAACTCCGCTCTTTCATTTTCTAGACATGGGACTTGGAACAATTTATTGAAAGGGCATCTAGACTCCTGCTTTCCTTGGTGTAATTATGCAAGATATGGTCTGACTTTAGAACTGTGTGAGGCAGCTGGGCTAGAGGCTTGTGTGGTCTCCCCCGCCCCCTTCTCTGCACTTTTTTCCCACCCATTGCATTTCATTAGTTTCCTTGTGAAAGGCTCTCTGCAGCACTGATGGCCAGGCTGGCCCAAGCCCTGGCTCCCCCTGTGATGCCCTCTCTTCCGAGAGGAGTGGAAGATGTCAGCTTGCAGTTGATGGTAGCCACTGCTCTCGAGTGTTCTTTGTAGGGTATCCTAAAACCCTGTAGGATATCTCAACCGTGCAGGGCAGTCTGACTCTGCAGTGTCCCGACTTCTCCACTGAGAAAAATGAAGAATGCTCACATTCTTCAATTTAGACTTTTATTTTTGTTTGGAAATATGAAGGTTTTTTTTTTAAATCTCTGCAAATAATTATGTCTCAAGAAATGAGCTGGAGGCTGGAATCAGACAAACCTTGGGTCACAACTGATTCTCTTTAACAAGACCGATGAAAAGAGGTCAGATCACCTGTCTTGGATGGAAAGTTTGCCTGGTTAATTGAAGACGGGTTCTCTGTGTCTATCCTGTGGATATGGGAGAGTTTTTGGTCTCTCTCTCTCTCTCTCTCTCTCTCTCTCTCTCTCTCTCTCTCTCTGTGTGTGTGTGTGATTCTATGCTGTTAGGTGTTTGTCAGCATCCATGGGTGGCCTGCCCATCAGATGCCACCAGTAGCTTGTCTAACCCCGATAATCATTATCCTCTTTAGACATTTCCCCCCTGTCCCTAGAGATGAAGCCCCTTAGCCGAAAGCTGTAGGCTTCAAACGCTGCTGCAGATAGTGGCAAAAGCCCTCAGCTCCTATTCCTGTGCCCTCACCAATGAGAGAGACCTCAGCTGCCGGAAGCTCTTCATCTTACGCCTTGTGGGTGTTCCAGGAATATCGAATCAGCCCTGGATTTGCAACAGCATCAGCTTAGGCTGTTCTGGACCAGCTGAGGTTCTAGAACAAGGCGACATGTTCAGGCTGCCTCCAAATGCAGAAGAGAGTGCATTAACATGCTGCGTGTGTGAAGTCGAATCGATTTCCTTAGTGGCACTCAGTTTCCCCCATTGAGTGTAACTTGTTAATTCTTAATTAATTCCCCTCCTGGCTTATTTTGCAAATGACATTGGGCCCCTGCTTTCCTTCACTGACTTGACTTGGAGCCCAGTCTTTTTCCCTTCATTTCCAAATTTATGGCAGAGACTGTTAACTCACTGTGTGGACGTGTCCTCCCTGTCTCAGTGGTAATGGAATGTGATCCCCTGATCCGCACATAAGCACTGAATACAGATTCTCTAAGCTGCCTTGAACCTCTAAGAATAATGCCAAATTATAGCTAGTCTGTAAACGGGAGTTGAGGTTTTTTCCTTCTCTTCAGTTGCTTTCCAGACTTTAATATACGAGTGAGTGATTTATAATACTTGTGACAAAGCCGCAACACAGCTTGAAATTTTTTATAACGGCTGTAATGCCACATCTATCATAATGAAAAATGTCTACAAAATCGTTTTCTGCCAAAGAACATCTTCCCAGATTCTATTAAGAACTTGCTATCTACATGAATACCCCATCTTGCTGAAATACATTGCTTTCAAATGGTCTTTGTGGGAGGGGCCAACACAGCCTTTGCAGTGACTGAAATTCCAATCCGTGGTAATCAACTAAATTGTTGGTGAGGAATTGCCAGAGAAGACATCTAGGAGGTAGAAGACTCGGTGGCAAAATATAGTCTTTTGTTAAAAAACACAAAACAAAACAAAACAAAAACTAATTTCATCAGGACATTACAGAGTTTGTCATGGGAGTGGACCTAAACTCCATTGCATTTATACTTCTTGCCTTATTTACTTAGAAGCCACTGACTTCTTGCTGTTCTTGCCTGCCTATTATCACTCTATTCTCTTTGTATTTTTCTCTGGTTTGAGGGATGGCAAAGAACTTCACTTTGGTTTTGTAGGACAGAAATCTTTGTACTGACCAGATTAGCCTAAATTCCACCAGGAACTAATTGATGTCACCCCAAAGTGTTAATGTGATCACATTTCTTACATTTGTGAGAACCTCCTATATCATTGTATCAACACCTCAAGTTTGTTGTCTTTACTGCTTGTTGCCAGAGGAAAGAAGCTGGTGTTGTGTAGATGCGGGTTCTAAACAACACAGCAAAAGAGCTCAGGGGTTGGCCATCATTTGAAATGAATTTTCCTTCTCTCTCATTGTATGAGGCCAAGCAGTTTAAAGAACCAGTGCTCAGGTATCTCCATTGTAATTTTTACTCTGACACATTTTAAATAGCAAGCTTTGAAATGACGCCATCAATATTACTTCTCTTGAAGAAATAGTGTCTCAGAAGTACACGGGAAGTTGCATAAACATTGCCAGTGAAGCAGATCTCACCTCAAAGTGTTGCCCTGCAATCTCAGGATGTACAAAGGCCTGGTTTGGGCTTAGGTAATTGTGTGACCATTTTGCCTGGCTCCTGTCTTTACAATGCAGCTTTCTCATCTGTTAAATGAGACGCAGCTTCTCCTCCCTGAGGAAGACAAGTGAGGATTGGTTCTCTGTTCTCAAGCATCCTGCTGGAACTTCGGTCACTGGAGACAACTGTCTGCTGTCCTTAGTGCTGACTAGCTCTGGCCCTTTTTTTAATATAAATATTTTAATTTTATAATTAATTTAATTTTACATATCAGCCATGGATTCCCCTGTCCTCCCTCCTCCCACCTCTCAGCCTTCCCCCCTCAATCCACCCCTCATTCCCACCTCCTCACTTGAAACACCACATTTCCCAGTAATGCATTTAACTGAACACACTACTAAGACCCAAACAACTTATCCCTGAGGTAGCTAGTATGGGATTCCCCAACTTCATCTCTTCATTTGAATTTATTAAATAGAGTTTTGCAATAAACAGAACCATGGTGTAGTTTACTGTTATTTATGTCTTACTTTTTGGAAGCTTTTGTCTGTTCTAATAGATTCCTTTTTCTTTGGGAGGCAGTTTGGGCATGGGGAGGTGCTTATGCCCCCCTCTCTATTCATCCCTAGTTAGACACTGATTCCCACATGTGTCAAGGCTGTCGTTCATTGTTACAAATTAGGGAAATTCGTGAGAGCCTAAGCCAACAGGGAGAGGGAGCATGCAATAGGTGCTTAGTGTGTGCCTCAGATTGTTAAGGACAAGACATCTTCTATTCCGTTTATGTCACAACAATCCTTGGGGGAGGTCTTCCCTTCATTCCATAGTGGATAAAAACCTGAGCCCTGTGAAATTACATAATGCATCATTTGTCACATGGCTGATAATTAAACTTGAGTCTGTGTGGATCCAGACTGATCTTTCCATCATGCTAGTCTGGGAAGGTAATATTTTAGGGCAGGGCCCTGGAATCAGTCCTTTTACCTTTGTGGGTCGGTGAAAATTCTCTTGGCCTTTGTCTGGGAATACTGAGTAGTATGAATAGAAGGTAGTTTGAAAGATTTTTCATTTTCTTGCTTTGAAAGCATTTGTCACAGTAGATCAGAAATATTGACAAGTTGCTGCCAACAGTTAGTAGCCTCAGAGTCACATAACAGAATTGCTTCATTACGAGCTTGTGATTATTGAATTGAAAATTAACTTTGCATGTGTTACATCATTTGCTTTTTTTTGCCATAATTTGGTGAGCTAGGGAAGAGAGAGGGTACAATGGTTAGTGTTATCAAGCTGATACAACCTAGGACTGCCTGAATAGAGATTCTCAGGTGCTGTATTGATCAGATTGGTGTGTGTGTGTGTGTGTGTGTGTGTGTGTGTGTGTGTGTGTGTGCTTCCTAGAACTCCTAACAGTGTATTTATCTAAAATACCTAGTAAGCATCCAAGGCCAATGAAACAACACCTATCTCCTAGGTCAGGAGGATAGCTTTATTTCTTGTGCAATTTAGGGTGAGATCCTCCTTCCTTACAGCCTTACTAATAGACTCTTAATTTCTTACCTAACCACTTCTAGGAATGTAGGTGGAGCACATAAATTCCCTTCTTGATATACTAACCCATCATTAGCTCTCTATTGACCTCCTCCTTTACCACTCCCCTTTTGGGTTGTAAAAGAAAGTCTGGTGGTCACTGCCTGAGGAAAATTCTTACCTGCCTTTATGACCCCATAAGAATTCAAGCTAGGTGAACTTGATCTGTGAGAGGATTGCTATTGCTTGGGTTTATAACTGGATTCCTGAGAGACTTAGAGAGAATTGAGAGAATAAGGAGATTGAGAGGAGGAGAGAAAAAGGAGAGGGAGAGGATAAAAGAGAACAGAACTAGATGGGTAAGAACTTGAGAGGAATGAACTGAGATGGGGAAGAACTAGATTGAAGGGCTAGAAGAGAGTACCAGAGCAATGAGATAGAAGATGAGGAAGAGCCAGATGGGGGAGAACAAGATGAGGAAGAACAAGATGAGAAAGAAGGAGATGGGAGAGGAGCTGATATGGGAAAGAACAAGATGGATGAGAACCTAGATGGGGCAGAACTAAGATGAAGGAATTTAGATAGAACCTAGAGGGGACAGCAGATAAATGTAGAGAGAAATCAGGCAAGAATGGAGTTAGGCATGAGAGCAGAATAGACACTTGTAGAGAGAGAACTGACACAGAATAATAAAGTGTATAGACTAAGGAGTTTTGTGTACATAGATTCATTTCTTTTCATCAAAGATTAAATTATCAGCTGGTTGTAGATTCTTCCTGGACCCTGGAGGGGGACTATCCAGGAGCTGCCCTCATCCCCCAGTCCTCGTTAGCTACTCCCTGTGGAGACGCTAATCAAGTTAACTGTACATGACCTTGCTTCAGATGATAGTTTCCCTTCAAATGCAAGTTCTAGAAAATTCTTTCACAGTTTTACATTGTTTGGGAGACATTGCCCTTCTTTAGAACTGAAAAATTACCATAACCCTGTGCCTATATTCATATATATATATTTCGTATACAAGGAGAGTGTATGTGAATATAAAGTGTTCTCTTCTGCCTGTGTATTTTATATTTGGCCATGAATATTTCTTATGTAAATGTGACTTTTATTGATTATGTTCATAATGTCTCATTAAAGGGGTGCACCATCATTGTTTTTGTCTGTATTGTTAGATAGGCTGATTGTCTCTGTTTTTTTAATTAATTATTTAACTTTAGTACGTAGTGAAATTTTAACTATTCCTTTAAGTTCTTGGAAATTTAAGAAAAAAAAAGGATCAAAATAAAAGGCACTCAGTTGTTAATAGTGGGTGAAAGAATTACACCAGGAGACCCTCACTATAGACTGTTTTTATCACTCATGTGTTCCCTTGGTGAGTGTGTGTGTGTGTGTGTGTGTGTGTGTGTGTGTGTGTGCACGCACATTCGTGCAGGTGCATGCATACATAGGGGTGCATGTGCACATGTTTGTGTGCACATGGAGGCTGGAACTCCCATGAGGTTTGTGCCACCAATGCCCAGCTTTTTAATTCCTGTGAGATGCCCCTCGTGGGTTTTCAGAAGGGTCTTCTTTTCCTGGTGGGAGGAATTCCCACCTGCTGCGGGTCATATGCTAGTTTTCCTCCCAAATTCATGTTGGAGACTCTCACTCTGAACCTCCCCTCACTAGCCCCTGTTCTATCTCTGTCTTCCTTGGCCTTACATAGCAATTTACATATGCATGTCAGTGTTGAGCTGGAATGGAGGTGACCCTTCCAGCTTTCTGTGCAGTGCCTTCCATTGTCCCCCAGAACTTGAGAAATACACACTTACCCTCCGAGCCACTCTGAATTCCTTCTGTAGCCAGGTGCTCAGATCTGCATCATCCACAATCGTAGCTCATTCACTCAGTGTGCATTTCATTGTGATACTGTGACTCCGCTGTGTCTGTCCACACTCTCCATTCATCACCACAGCCTGTGTTTTCTTCCACTCTGCTGAACGTGGGAGGCATGTTTAATAACTGCTGCTTTAGTTTCATTTTTCACTAGTTCCATCATCTCTGCCATTTCTGATTCTGTTTCTATTGACTGGCATTTAAAATCATTTGGGGCCTTTCTTTTTCTTGCCTTGCAATTATTGATTAGATGTTGGACATTGTGAATTTTATGTCATTGTTGCTGGAGTTGATTTAATTATATTCCTTTAAATAGTGTTGAGTTTTATTCTGGAATGCTATTAGTTTATTTGGAGTCAGTGGAGTCCTTCTGAGACTCGCTTGGATCTTTAAGTCAGGACCAGAGAATCCACTAGTGTGGAGTTAATTTGCTTTCATTGTCAATGCGGGAATCTTCTCAGGATTCTGGGCAGCACTCTTTGCATTGGGAAGTCTGGCTCTCTGATTTTTTGGGAGCATAAATTCTTCCTTTCTCTGTGTCAGTGGAAATTGTTCCCTCTTCATCTTTAAGTGACTCTTCCTAGGGTCTTGTCTGAGTTAGGGTTTCTATTGCTGCAAGAAAACACCATGACCAAAAAGTGAGTTGGGAGGAAAGGGTTTAATTTAGTTTACACTTCCACAATGTAGTCCATCACTGATGGAAGTCAGAACAGGAATGCAAATGGGGCAGGAACCTGGAGGCAGGAGCTGATGCAGAGACCATGGAGGGGTGCTGCTTACTGGCTTACTCCCCATGCCTTGCTCCCCATGGCTTGCTCAGCCTGCTTTCTATAGAACCCAGGACCACCAGCCCAGGGGTGGCACCACCCACCATGGGCTGGGCCCTCCCTCATCAATCACTAAGAAAATGTCTCACAGCCAGATCTCATGGAGGAGGCATTTTCTCAGTTGAGGTTCCCACCTTTCAGATGACTCTAGATTGTGTCAAGTTGTCATAAAACTAGCTGGGACAGGCCTTGAGTATCGATAAACATGTGCATATCAGTGTTGAGTTGGGCTGGGGGTAACCCTTCTGTAGAGACTTTCTGTGCAGTTCAGTCCACTGTAGTTGTCCAGTACCCATATTCTAGCCATTTCAAGCTCCATAGCATTGACTTCTCATTTTCAGGAGATCATCAGGCTCTGTTTGAGCTCTCTCTGTGTGTACTGCATCTTCCTAGACACACACACCTATTCAATGAGCTGGAACATGGCAGGTCTCACCTCATCTTGCCCCTTACTCTATGGCTACCTGTTGTTTGGTGCCTGTCAACCATTTTCTCATACATTTTGCCTGGTTTCTTACACCTTTAATGTTAGTGGGTAAAATCCATTCCTCTTCACTCTGTCTTAGCTGGGGAGAGAAGTCCTTATTACTTTTTATTTGTTAACAAGGAGTACACCACTCTGTGCTCTGTGAACTGCTGTGTTACCAACTACTCTGCTGTTAGGTCATCAGAGGGGGACACACAGAACCCAGAACCCAGGGACACACAGAACCCAGACCCAGGGACACACAGAAACCAGGCCCAGGGACACACAGAACCCAGACCCAGGGACATGCAGAACCCAGGCCCAGGAACTTAAGTTCCTCAAAGGTTTCAACCTAGAATCAAAATTCTGCCATGTTTGAAGGCAGGTCCTCTTCAGAGATAATAAAATCTGGTTTTCTGGGCATTTTCATTGTTCATTTTCCCGAAGCCTCATGTGTTATGCCCAGATCACAGGGACCCCCAAAAGACCACCACAGAGACCGAATCCTATATGTAAAAGCAAAGAGCCTTTATTTCAAGCTCAGAGCTTGGTCTTCCTGTCTGTCTGATGCAGCAGTAAGAGCAGAGAGCCCCAAGCCCCAGGCAGGGTGGTTGTTTTTTTTTTTTTAATCATAGCAGAGGTTGATGTGAGGGGATTTCTAGGGTTCTGGACTCTGATTGTCTGACATTTGTCTAAAGGTATAGGTGTGTGCTGAGAATGTTTGGAATGTCAGGTACTTCCCCTTAGATGTAGGCCCTCCCTGGGTGGGGTCCACTTATGCCTTTTCCTGGGTCTGGGTGTTGCCTGCCAGAGTAAGCCTGTCACAGAAGCTGTGTCTGGGCCCCTAAGCCTGTCATAGCAGCTGTGTGGTCAAGCTGTCTTGGAGCCCCTCCACATCACACATATGTAGAGGGCCTAGGTTAGTTCCATGGAGGCTCCCTAGCTGTCAGTCCAGACTCTGTGAGCACCTATGAGCCCAGGTTAGGTGTTTCTGTGAGTTCCCTTGTGATGACCTTGATGCCCCCCCTGCTTGTACAATCTCACCTCCCTCTTTTCCACAGGATTCCCCAGAGCTCAGCCCAGTGCTTGGCTGTGGATCTCTGTATCTGCTTCCATCAGTTCCTGGATGAAGGCTCTCTCATAACAATAAGGGTAATCACCAATCTGATTATAGGAGATAGCCAGTTCAGGCACCCTCTCCACTATTGTTAGGAGTCTTAGCTGGGATCATCCTTGTGGATTCCTGGGAGTTTTCCTGGCACCAGGTTTCTCCCTAACCCTGAAATGGTCCCCCCATCAAGACATCTCTTTCATTACTCTTCCCCCTCCACCCAGCCCCCAACCCACTCATTCTGATCCCTCATGTTCCCTGCCCACAGTTTACCCAGGAGATCTCTTCTATTTCCCCTTCCACGGAACTCTATGCAGCTCTCTTTGGGCCCTCCTTGTTACCTAGACTCTCTGGGGCTGTGGGTTGTAGCCTGGGTTATCTTTTACTTTACAGCTAATATACACTTATGAGTGAGTGCATACCATGTTTGTCTTTCTGGGTCTGGGTTACTTCACTCAGGAGGATTTTTTTTGTACCTCCATCCATTTGCCTGCAAATTCCATGATGTCATTATTTTTTACCCCTGAGTAATACTCCATTCTGTAAATGTGCCACATTTTCTTTATCTATTCTTTGGCTGAGGGACATCTAGGTTGTTTCCAGGTTCTGGCTATTACAAATAATGCTGCTATGAACATAGTTGAGCCAGTGTCCTTGTGGTATGATTGAGCATCCTTTGGGTAAGGGAACAGGAGCTGTACAGCTGGGTGTTTAGGTAGATAGATTCCCCATTTTCTGAGAAGCCATCAGATTGATTTCCAGAGTGGCTGTAAAGTTTGCACTCCCGCAAGCAGTGGAGGAGTGTTCCCCTTGCTCCACATCCTCTCCAACATAAACTGTCACTTGTGTTTTTGATCTTAGCCATTCTGACAGGTATAAGATGGAATCTCAGAGTCATTTTCATTTTCATTTCCCCGATGACTAAGGATACTGAACAATTCTTTAAGTGTGTCTCGGCCATTTGAGATTCTTTTGCTGACAATTCTGTTTAGATCTGTACCTCATTTTTTAATTGGATTGTTTGGTATTTTGATATCTAGTTTCTTGAGTTCTTTATATATTTTGGAGATCAGCCCTTTGTCAGATGAGGGGTTGGTGAAGATCTTTTCCCATTCTGTAGGCTACTGTTTTGTCTTATTGACTGTGTCCTTTGCCTTACAGAAGCTTTTCAGTTTCATGAAGTCTCATTTATTAATTGTTGATCCCAGTGTCTGCACTACTGGTGTTCTATTCAGGAAGTTGTCTCCTGTGCCAATGCATTCAGGTCCACTTCCCACTTTCTCTTCTATCAGCTTCAGTGTAACTGGATTTATGTTGAGGTCTTTGATCCTCTTGGACTTGAGTTTTGTGCAGGGTGACAGATATGAGTCTATTTGCATTCTTCCACATACCAACAAACATCCACTTATGCCAGTGCCATTTGTTGAAGATGCTTTCTTTTTTCCATTGTATAATGGTGGCATCTTTGTCAAAAATCACGTGTTCCTAGATGTGTCAGGGTCTTTGATTAGATTCCATTGATCTACCTGTCTGTTTTTATGCCAATACTATGCTGTTTTTATTACTATAGCTCTATAGTAGAGCTTGAAATCAGGGATTGTGATACCTCTGGAAGTTCTTTGTACAGGATTGTTTTAGCTGTCCTGGGCTTTTTGTCTTTCTATATGAAGTTGAATTTTGTTTTTCCAAGGTCTGTGAAGAATTGTGATGGGATTTTGATGGGGATTTCATTGAATCTGTAGATTGCTTTTGGTAAGATGGCCATTTTTACTATATTAATCCTACTTATCCATGAGCATGGAACATCTTTCCATTTTCTGATATCTTCTCCAGTTTCTTTCTTTAAAGACTTAAAGTTTTTGTCATACAATTCTTTCACTTGTTTGATTAGAGTTACCCCAAGATATTTTATATTATTTATGGCTATTGTAAAGGGTGTTGTTTCTCTGATTTCTTTATCAGGGCTACTGAATTTTTTTAGTTAATCTTGTATCCTGCCACATTACTGAAGGTGTTTATCAGCTGTAGGAGTTCCCTGGTAGAATTTTGGGGGTCACTTATGTATACTATTGAAAAGACCAAGCAGACACCATAACAGGCTGCTCAGTCTTCTCTCAGAGATCAGGCCTCAATTTCAGTTTCCTAAGACTTGAGCAAGCAGTTTCTGGGAGGGCCATGAACAAAAGACATAGTCCTTGCAGTAGCTCCCTTTCTGCATGTACTCTAACCACTCAAGGTTCAACCAGTTGTTTACTGTCTAGGACCCCTCAGCAACTCAGAGCTATGTGCATGGGTCAGTGTGAACTTGTGAGGCCAGCCAGCCTCCATGGCAGCTCAAGGACAGAGCCTAGGCCACTGAGTCAGCCCCCACAGTCAGTATGTGTAAGACCAGTCAGCCCCTATGGCAGCTCAAGGACAAAGTCTGGGACTTGTCCAGGCCTGCCCTAAAATGATAACTGTAACCCCTATTCAAAGGTTACATACCCTCACCCAGTCATATGATGCAAAGGCTTGTACCACTCTGCTTGTGGTTTTTCCCTTTAAAAATCCCTCACCCTGAGAGTTCAGGGCTATCCTCCTCCACCTGCTGTGTCGGATGTTGGACATGGACCAAGTCCAGGCTTGCTTGTTATCAATAAATCCCTGTGTGTTTTGCATCAGATATTGACTCTGTGATGGTCTTGCTCAGGGGTCTCAAGACGTGGGCACAACACTATTATATCATCAGCAAATAGCAAAAGTTTGACTTCTTCCTTTCCAGTTTGTATCCCCTTGATTTCCTTTTGTTGTCTTATTGCTCTAGCTAGAACTTCAAGTATTATACTGAATAGATATGGAAAAAGACAGCCTTGTCTTGTTCCTGATTTTAGTGGAATCACTTTGAGTTTCTCTCCATTTAATTTGATGTTGGCTGTTGGCTGGCTATATGTTGCTTTTTATCATTTTTAGTTATGTTCCTTGTATCCCTAATCTCTTCAAGATCTTTATCATGAAAAAGTGTTGGATTTTGTCAAAGGCTTTTTCAGCCACTAATGAGATTATGTGGTTATTTTTTCCTTCAGTTTGTTTATATGGTGGATTACATTGACAGATTTTTGTATGTTGAACCATCCCTGCATCTCCGGGATGAATCCTACTTGATTATGGTGTATGATTTTTTTTTAATGTGTTCTTGGATTTGGTTTGCCAGTATTTTGTAGAGTATTTTTTTTCATCAATGTTCATGAGGAAAATTTGTCTATAATTATCTTTCTTTGTTGAGTTTTTGTGTGGTTTTGGTATCAGGGTAACTGTAGTCTCATAAAAGAATTTGGCAATGTTCTTTGAGGAGTATTGGTATTAGCTCTTCTTTGAAAGACTGGTAAAATTATGTGCTGAAATCATCTGGCTCTGGGCTTTTTTAGTTGGGAAACTTTCAATGACTGCTTCTACTTCCTTAGGGGTTATAGATCTATGTAGCTGGAGAGCTTCTCTCCAGGTCCTGCTAAGTCCCCGCAGCTCACTTATAAAATAAACACACAGACTCATTTATTATTTAAACTGTTTGGTGTAATGACTCAGACTTCTTGCTATCCTAGTTCTTCTATCTTAAATTAACCCATATCTATTAGTCTATAAGTTGCCATGTGGCTTGTGGCTTACCGGTACTTTATATTCTGCTCCTCATGGTGGCAGCTGGCAGCGTCTCCTCACTCAGTCTTCCACTTCCCAGAATTCTCTTCTCTGCTTGTCCTGCCTATACTTCCTGCCTGGCTACTGGTCAATCAGCATTTTATTTATACAGAGCAATATCTACAGCAGATATATTTAAATTGTTTATCTGGTCTTGATTTAATTTTGTTATGTGGTACCTATCCAGAAAATTGTCCATTCCTTTTTTTCAATTTTGTGGAGTACAGGTTTTTGAAGTATGACCTAATGATTCTCTGGATTTCCTCAGTGTCTGTTGTTATGTCTCCCTTTTCATTTCTGATTTTGTTAATTAAGATATTCTCTCTCTGCCTTTTGGATAAGGTTTTATTTATCTTGTTGATTTTCTCAAAGAACCAACTCTTTGTTTCATTTATTCTTTGTCTAGTTCTTTTTGTTTCTGTTTTATTGATTTCAGCCCTGAGTCTGATTATTTCCTGTCATCTACTCCTCCTGGGTGAGTTTGCTTCTTTTTGTTCTAGAGCTTTCAGGTGTGCTATTAAGTCACTAGTGGGAGATTTCTCTGAATTCTTTATGAAGACACTTATGGATATGAAATTTCCTCCTCTCACAGCTTTCATTGTGTCCCATAAGTTTGGTTATGTTGTACATTCATTTTCATTGAATTCTAGGAAGTCTTTAGTTTCTTTATTTCTTCCTTGATCCAGTGGTAATTCAGTTGAGAGTTGCTCAGTTTCCATGAGTTTGTAGGCTTTTTATAGTTTGTGTTGTTGAATTCTAACTTTAACCCATGGTGATCCAATAAGATACAGGGAATTTTTCCAATTGTTTTATATTTGTTGAGATTTGCTTTGTGGCTGAGTATGTGGTCAATTTAGAGAAGGTTCCATGAGGTGCTGAGAAGAAGGTATATTCTTTTGTATTTGGGTGAAATGGTATGTAGATGTCTAAGTCCATTTGAGTTATGACATCTGTTAGTTCCTTTATTTCTCTGTTTAATTTCTGTTTGGCAGACTTGTCGGTTGGTGAGAGTCGGGAGTTAAAGTCTCCTACTATTAATGTGTGGGATTTGATGTGTGATTTAAACTTTAGTAATGCTTCTTTTACAAATGTGGGTGCCCTTGTATTTGGGGCATAGATGTTCAGAACTGAGACTTCATCTTGATGAATTTTTCCTTTGTTAAATATGAAATGTCTTTCTCCATCTCTCTTGGTTAATTTTAGTTTGAAGTCTATTTTGTTAGATATTAGAACAGCTATACCCACTTGCTTGTTAGGTCCATTTAATTGGAAAATCTTTTCCTAACCCTTTACTCAGAGGTAATATCTATATTTGAAGTTGATGTGTGTTTCTTGTATGCAGCAGAAGGATGATGGATCCTGTTTTCATATTCATTCTGTTAGACTGTGTCTTTTTATTGGTGAATTGAGTCCATTGATATGAAGAGATATTAATGACCAGTGATTGTTAATTCCTGTTATTTTTTGGTTTTGGTGGTGGTAGTGTGTGTGTGTGTGTGTGTGTGTGTGTGTGTGTGTGTGTGTGTGTGTGTTTCCCTTCTTTGGGTTTTGCTGGTGTGAGATTATATATTGCTTGTGTTTTCATGGGTGCAGCTAACTTCCTTGGGTTGGAGTTTTCCTTCTACTACTTTCTGTAGGGCTGGATTTATGGGTAGGTATTGTTTAAGTCTGGTTTTTGTCATGAAATATTTTGTTTTTTTCTGTCTATGGTGATTGAAAGCTTTGCTGCGTATAGTAGCCTGGGCTGGCATCTGTGGTCTCTTAGTGTCTGCAAAATGTCTGTCCAGGACCTTTTGGCTTTTAGAGTCTTCATTGAGAAGTTAGTTGTTATTCTGATGGGATTGCCTTTATATGTTACTTGGCCTTTTTCCTTTGTGGCTCTTAATATTCTTTCTTTATTATGTATGTTAAGTGTTTTGATTATTATGTGGTGAGGGGACTTTTCTTTTTGGTCCAGTTTGTTGGTGTTTCGTAAGCTTCTTGTACCTTTATAGGCAAGTCGTTCTTTAGGTGGGAAAGTTTACTTCTATGATTTTGTTGAATATATTTTCTGTGCCTTTGAGCTGGGATTCTTTCCCTTCTTCTATCCCTATTATTCTTAGGTTTGGTCTTTTCTTGATGTCCCAGATTTCCTGGATGTTTTGTGTTAGGAATTTTTTGGATTTAACATTTTCTTTGACCAATGAATCTATTTCCTCAATCACATACTCAAAGCCTGAGATTCTCTCTTCCATCTCTTGTATTCTGTTGGTGATGCTTGCATCTGTAGTTCCTGTTTGCTTACCCAGATTTTCCTGTAGCATGAATCTTAAAGAGTCTTGTTAATAAAATCAAACCTGAGCCAGGTATTGGGGTGAAATGCTGGATGGTCAGAGAGACAGAACAAGCCACAGCTAACCTCACCTCGTCGAATCCTCAGCTGGTCTTGTTTCCTCAGACTGGAAGTTCTGTGAGACAGAACAAGCCTCAGCTGAATTGTGCTGCTACAAGCCTGAAAGCTTAACCAGCCAAAATGCTTAACCAGCCAAATGCCTCTAGTTTCTGGTCCTCACGCCTTATATATCTTTCTGCCTTCTACCATCACTCCCTGGGATTAAAGTCTTGCTTTGCTTTCTGGGATTAAAGGCGTGAGTCACCATGCTTGGCTGTATCCTTGAACAGATGGATTTCTGCCTCTGGAATGCTAGGATTAAAGGCATGTGCCACCATTGCTTATCCTTTATGTTTAATATTGTGGCTGCTCTGTCTCTGACCCCAGATAAGTTTATTAGCCTGCACAATATTTGGGGGAATACAATACCACATTTTCCATTTCCAGAATTCCCTCGATTTGTGTTTTCTTTATTGCTTCTATTTCAATTTTCAAGTCTTGAACCATTTATTTCACCTGTTTGATTGTTTTTCCTTGGCTTTCTTTAAGAAATTTATTGAGTTCTTCCAACTTTTTTGTTTGTCTTTTCCTCATTTTCTTTAAGGGAATTTTTGATTTCCTCTTTATGGGCCTCCATCATTTTAATAAAGTTATTTCTAAGGTTATTTTCTTGTGCTTTAGCTTTGTTGGAATGTTTGGGTCTTGCTGTTGTAGGATCACTGCATTCTGGTGGGGCCATATTCTGTTGTTGAATATATTTTTACACTGGTGTTTATACATCTGGGTTTCGGATGATTATCTGGGTGTTGATTCTTATATTGTCTTTGTTGGATGGGTGTTTTGTTCCTTTATTATCTATTTTCTTTATTGTCTTCTGGTCTGAATGGCCAATGGTTCTGGTGATTGGCAGGCCTTCAGTCTCTTTAGGGTGTCTCAGCTGAGGTTTGTGGGGGTATGGGTACCTAGATCCAGCATATAGTCTGGTTCTTCTGACTGGTGTGGGATGCACCTGTACCTATAGAATCTGCTGGAGTTGCCTGGAAGGACTGACCATGGGAGGATGATGAGGTGAGTGGGACTGGGCAGTGGAGTTGGTCTTGGGGGAACAGCATCCAGTGGGTGACAGTGGTAGTGGGGGTGGTGCAGCCTGCAGACAGGTCTCTTACCTTCTGGCTGGCTGCTGGAGACTGCACCAGAGCAGTGGAGTTCCATCAGAGTTGGGGGCAGGGTCCAGCTGCCTTGCTGGTGCTGAGGTGGGAGGGGGAAGGGAACAGGATGTACCTTGGGGCTTAGGATCTGGAGGTTGGGGCAGTTCAGCTGGGAGGCCAGTCACTCACCTGTTCGTCCATCTGGCATAGGTTGTGGCTGTGCCTATGTAGTCTGCTGGAGTTGCAGGGAAAGGCTGGCCACAGGGAGGATGATGAGGTGGGTGAGGTTGGGCGGTGGAGTTGGTCTTGGGGGGACAGAATCTAGTGGGTGGCAGCGGTGGTGGTGCAGCCTGCAGGCAGCTCTGTCACCTCCACTTTCTACCTCTTGATTGTGGATAGCGTGTGTCCAGCTGCCTCAAGCTCCTGCTGCTCTGCTCTTCCCATTAGGATGGACTGGACCTCGGATTTGGAGCCAGAACAGATGCTCTTTAAGCTGCTTTTGTCACAGCAACAGTAACGAATGCCGTCCACGACTCCGGAGAAGGCACAGTGGTGCTCATGGAAGTGGGGGCATGTGCTGGGCTTGTTCACATGGTGTCAGGCCAGTAAGCAGCATGTCCAGGACCAGAACATGGGGAGGGAAGTCCTTCAAAGTCTTGTTCCTAATGGCTACTTCTGCTAGGCAAATCCTACCTGCTAAAGGCACCAGGAACTTCAAAATACTGCTACAAGCTGGGGACCAGTCCAAACACATGAGCCTGTAGGGGACACCTTTCAGATGCAAACCTTAACATGTCCCTCTCTGCTCTTCTCTGCAGCATCTCTCTGCACCCTACAGGCACCAGTGTGGTGGTATTGTGTTCCCCAATATATTGTGCACCCTAATAAACTTACCTGGGGTCAGAGAATAGAACAGCCACTAGATATAGAGGCCAGAAAATGGTGGCACACACACCTTAAATCCTAGCATTCCAGAGGCAGAGATCATCTAGATCTCTGTGAGTTTAAGCCACACTGGAAACAGCCAGGCATGGTGACTCACGCCTTTAATCCCAGGAAGTGATGGCAGGAAGCAGAAAGGTATATAAGGCGTGAGGACCAGGAACTAGGCTGGTTAAGCTTTTAGGCTTTTGAGCAGCCATTCAGCTGAGATCCATTCAGATGAGGACTCAGAGGCTTCCAGTCTGAGGAAACAGGATCAGCTGAGGAACTGGCAAGGTGAGGTGGCTGTGACTTGTTCTGTTTCTCTGATCATTCAGTGTTCATCCAATACCTGGCTCAGGTTTGTTTTTATTAATAAGAACTTTTAAGATTCCTGCTACACACCAGGCTCCTGCTTACACCCTGGCACATGAGGTCTTCATGCCCTGCTCCAGTCTGACCTCTGTGGCTGGAACTTCCCCATACGTTACCTCAAACATGTTTTTCTCCTCTGGTTACAGGTTTTGAAGGTTTTTTTCATCCTCCATATGTGATCACTCCATGGGCATCTGCTACATTTTCAGGAATGTGAAGCACTCAGGGCATTAATGACTAATACCAGATCTTTTTTTAAATTTAAATTTATTTTCTAATGCAACCCAGGCTGACCCTGAGCTCATTGTGAAGCCAAAGGTGGCCCTGAGCTCCTGATTCTCCTGCCTTTAATCCCATGTGCTGGGATTACAGTCATGTGCCACCACACCCAATTTAATAACATGCCCAATGTAATAATACCAAATCTTTAAAATTTATACTCAAATGAGGTAAATGCACTGACTAGACTATGCTCCAGGCACTTTGCACTGACATGGGATGGCAGCATAGACTTATTCCACCATGAGCTGAAGCAGTCAGGGAAGGCCTCCTGGAGGGCAAGAAACAGCTTCCCTGGAGGCTGAATAGGAGTTTGCCAGACGAGGAAGCGGAACCTCTATTACAGTTCCTTACAAAGCATCTGCTGGATTGTGTTATGCTGGTGTAATTTGCACTATTTGCACTGCCTACTGCACTAGTGTCAATGCTCAGAGTTCTCTAGAACATGTTTCAGAAGTATTTCCTCCCGCCCCGCCTCCTTGGTCTTAAAGTTGTAGAATATATTAACAGAAAGAACCCAGGTTTATTCTGGCGAGTTTGGTGATGTTAAGGAGTTATGAAGAGCTGGAGATGCCCTATAGGAGTCGCTGGGTATGAGATGTGATGGTGTTAATCCCAACGGCGAGATAAGACCACTACCACAATTTGAGCCAAATTTGAAGCAAGCAGCAAACCTAATATGTGGCAGATCGAGCATCATTGAATTCTTTTCAGATCCTTCTTGCACTATTGGCACCCAAGCCCAAGCCCGCTGTCTGTTGATATTACCACTTAATTGTAAGTTCCCTGCTGGTTTCATTGGTAGGGTAATAAATCTGTCTCAAGTTGGGTTTGCTCATTTATTACCAGTTCTGATACAGAAGGCAGAGGGAGCCCTTTCTCGGCTGTCAGGGAGACACAATGAAATAGAGGTGTTCCTCAGTGACATTCTATTAAGGAGTGTATTTCAAAAAATAATTCAAATCAATCTCACTTTAAGAAAATCTATACAGTTAAACTTTCAAATTTTTGAGGCAGTTTCAGGATGTTAGGCTCATGTTAAAATGCAACTAGTGTTGTCAGGTTTTAGAAGAGATGAGAGTCCGGATCTCAATTTTTTTTAAATGCATGGAGTGAAATGCTTTCAATTAGCACTTGGATCTGTATCATAAGTGTTATTTAGAACAAATGGAGTTCAGAGACCTCTTCAGAGAAGAGAGCCCAAATCTTTCCTACTGATTCAGGCACATGAAAACGGTTCGTCTGAGAACTTGGAGATTTCTCCGCTGCTAGTGAATCAACTGAGGATTTGATGAGGTCGGACTGACCCTAGGCGACCTCTGTCAGAGCAAAAGCACAAGATTAAAGGGGTCTGCAATCAGAGAAACGCAATAATGTTTGGCTAAAAATATTCATGTGGCAGAGTAAGAAGAGCAGAGGTCGTCTGATGTCTCCGAATGATTAAACAATAGGTTTTAATCTAACACAAGAATGAGCAACAGTAATGACAAAGCTGTTTGGTGGAGTTTCCAGTGTTCCGGGCCATGGTGTGAAGCATTCACATGCATCATCCTTATCCTTGCAGATCTCTGGGGAGGCTGTTACTTTGCAGAGAGAGACCCTCGCAGTGGTGAAGATGCTGGGCCAGCATCTGCCGGATTACAAGCAGTGGAACTGGGATCCAGACTCAGGCTCCTGGGATTCCATGGGCCTGCACAGGGCCACTGGGCCCTTCCATACTCCCAGCTCACACTCCCCTGAGGTGGCGGTTCAGGTGACTGCTCTAATTTTCTTTCTGTTGTTGCTCTGAAAAACACCACAACCCAAAGCAGCTTCAGGGGGTGAAAGGGCTTGTTTTTGCTTGGAGGTCACACTCCATCACTGAGGGAAGACAGGGTAGGAGCTCAAGTAGGGAGCTGGAAATGGAATTGACCAGGGAGGGGACCAGGGAGGAAGGCTGCTTATTGGTTTGCTTCCAGGATCATGATCAGCTAGATACCATTTTTATATAGCTAATGCGCCCCCCCCTCCCCAGGGAGTGGGTTGGACCCTCATCAATCACATCAATAAAATGCCTTACAGACGTGTCCACAGGCCATCCCAATGGAGACAATTCTTCAACTGAGGTTCTCCCTTCCTGGGTGTGTCAAGTTGACAACCAAGATCAGCCATTGGCCAAAGTGACTTAGTGTTGCAGCTCATTGAATCCCCATGTACTATGAGGTTGCTTCTTATTTTCTGTGTGTTTGAGGGTGTGTGTGTATGTGTGCGTGTGTGTGTGGTTGTGTGTATACACATGTGTGTGTACATGTGGTTGTATGGATGAATGTGTACATATGTATATGTATGCATGTGTGTGCATGTATGTGTGTATGTGTGCATATGGAGGCCAGCAGTCTGAATCAAGTATCTTTCTCAATAACTCTCCACCTTAATTTTTTAGACAGGTCTCTCCTTGAACCTGGAGCTCACTGAGTTAGCTCCAGGACCCTCCTGTTTCTGACTCTTCAGTGCTGGAATTTCCAACCATGTGCTCCCATGACTGGCCTTTATGTAGGGGCTGGGGCTCGAACTCAGCTAATCATGCTTCCTATTTTCAGTCGTATTGTTTAGATAAGACATCAAGCACCAGGGACATGCAAGTCACTTGCTTAAGTCATGCAGCTAATGAACAGTACACACAGGATTACAGGGTTAATTCTCCCACTTTTCCTACCTATGTGGCCTTTGCACTGAAAAGCTTCATGTGAATCAGGTTCTGGTGTGTTGAGAAAAATGGCAAGAAGTTGCATCTATTGGAAGAGTCAGTGAGAATTTCACTCAGTGGCCGGTGGCAGAGGAGGTAGCAACAACTTCCACAGCCCTTCCACAGTCCTTTAAATGATTTTAATCACGACATTTATTTATTGTGTGTGGGTGTGTGTGGGGTGGGGGTGGGTACATGCTTGTGCGGAGCATGTGTGGAAGGTAGAGGATTACTTGTAGGAGTCAATTCTCTTCCATCATGTGGGTCCCAGGAATCAAACTCAGGTCATCAGACTCGACAGCAAGTGCTTTTATGCCTTGAGCCGTCTCACTGACACTGAAAATCTTTTTATTGTATTTATTATCCATGTGTGTGCATGCGCCAGCACATGTGGAGGTCACAGGATAACTCATGGGGTTAGCCAGTTCCTTGGATTGTCCTCTGACCTCCACAGGTGTATCTGTTCCTTCCTCCCACCATGTGGGTCCTGGGATAGTCTGATCCCAGGTCACCAGCCTTGGTGGCATGTGCCTTCATCCTCTGAGTCATCTCATGAACACAAACCTAGCTGATTCTTGTCTGACTGTAGCATGTTATGAGCAGAAGCTTGGGTGACCTTTCTTCTGGAGCCTCTTCTGTGGGATGTTTGCTGCAAGTATCATTGGAAGGGAACGTATCTCTCCAGGGCCTCAGGAAGCTGTGTTTACCATATAGCATAGATCATAAAGCTAGTGTCACTTTTCAAGGTAAAGGATGGGCAGGGGCATTTGCTGTCTACTATAAAAAGCAGACTTCCCTCAGTGTTTGGTTCCTTACCCGAGAAGCAAGGCTTCTGTACAGACATCCGGAGGGTCCTCATGTCCTCTGCAGGAGCTGGGAAGCAAAGGATCCCAGCTGAGTCCGAAGCTCTAGCTGCCTGCTGTGCTGGGAGTGATATTTTTTGCCCACAACTTATGAGTCTCATGGCTTTTGTTAGAATCCTTGAAACTGTGGCAGGTTCCGTCGCGGCCTTGCAAGGTGTGTGAAATATTGGACCCTTCACGGTTCTTGACAGTTGTTTTTGATTCTCTCATATAAAAGAGGGTTGCAGACACCAGATTTGGGCTCACGGGGCAGTTTCAATGGATCAGCAGGCTCCTAGACTCCCTCAGCTTTTGGTTCCACCCAGTTACATATTTCTTACCTGCCTGCTGGTACTCCAGCCACCATGTCCCTAATTCCAAGCAGGAAGCTGTGGAGAGTGACAGGATGGTTTTCCAGGACGCCCCGTATAGTAGCATCTGTTTGTATCCCAGGGGTCTTCCCCAGCTCCAAGGAGAATCAGGAAGCATGATCATTTGGTTGAACACAGCTTTGCTCAGGATATAATTGGTGCTCTGCTACACAGAACAAGAGAGGATGGATACAAGGCAAGCAGCAAGCCCCTCAACCGTGGTGATGGAGAGGCTGTGCTCTGTGGAAACTGAAGGGCTTGTCTCATGTGAAGATTTCCAGCATAAATAAATATTTGATTCCAGTTCTAAGCCTCCTTCTCTTTGCTTGGCAAGATACAAAGTGGAGTGTGTGTAAGGAGATCTTGTTATTGCAGGTACATCCCATCTGCTAATGGAGACCCTTGTGAGCAGCTAGCATTTAGCAGCTCAAACTGTGTGCTTACAATCAGTTGGCAGAAAATAGGAGCCCCTGGAAGTGCTTGTGCCCCAGTAATGACCCTTGTGATCCATTAATCTGCCAGTGATGCCCTCTCTCTAGGTCACTGCTTTGTAAGCTGAATATCAATAAAGGCTGCCAGGGGCATGCTAATGACATCTACGCATGAAGCCATTGTATGGGTCTCTGTGCAAGACATCGTTGATGAGAAAAATGCATGGGTTGGTTGAGTCTTTGAGGAAGCACATTCCCTTAAACTGGAGTTGTCAGCACTTCACTTAGATCCCAGTCAGGGACTCAGGGCAGTCAGCACTGTCACCTGGCCACACTGCATGGAGTTCTTGGGTGGGAGGAAGGGTCCTCTGGTTTGAAACTCGGACCATTATGTGCTTTCTATGTGAGCATCTCAGAAGACTTCCTAATGAGTATAAAACTCTGTTAATGGTAATAAGAGACTGGAGCAGATACCATTATTGAATGTCCACTATGTGTTACACAGGAGACTTAGCACAAACTATCCCCTTCAATTTTCAAGATGTTGCCCACAACTTGGTACTGCAATCAGCCCTGTTTTATACCAGTATGAGCTAGACTTAAGAAATTACCAAATGTCTCCAACTTGTCCAGACAGGAAATGGCTGGGGTGGGAGCTGAGACTCAGTTTAAAGTTCATGCGACTTTATGTTGTGGAGTATTAGTTGAAGATGTGTTACATTTGTTTATGCTGTGGAACATTTGTTTAATGATGCAAAGATATGTTACATTCTTTTATGTTGCATTTGTTTAACTCTGTGAAGCTGTGTTACTTTGTCTGTCTAAAACACCTGATTGAATAAAGAGCTGAACGGCCAATAGCTAGGCAGGAGAGAGAAATAGGAGGGGCTGCCAGGCAGAGAGAAAAAATGGAAGAGAGGAAGAAGAAGGAGCGAGAAAAGGAGGATACCAGGGGCCAGCCACACAGCCAGATACGGAATAAGAAGGAAAGAAAAGATATACAGAAATAGAGAAAGGTAAAAGCCCAGAGGCAAAGGGTAGACAGGATAATTTAAGAAAAGCTGGCTATAAATAAGCCAAGCTAAGGCCAGGCATTTATAAGTAATAAGTCTACATGTGATTATTTGGGAGCTGGGTGGCTGGCCCCCAAAGAGTAAAGAGCAAAGAGCAAAACCAATCAAATACAACTCTAGGCTTTTATTTATTTATTTTTTACTAACTATAGTGATATTTTATTTGTACTAAAATGTGATTTGTATGTTAATAAATAAAGTTGCCCGGGGGTCAGAGCTAATAGCAAGCCATAGAAGAGCCTGGCGGTGTGGGGCATGCCTTTAATCCCAGCTCTTGGGAGGCAGAGCTAGGTGGATCTCTGTGTGTTCAAGGATACAGCCAGCATTGGAGACACATGCCTTTAATCTCAATACCAACCATAGAAGACCTGGAAGTCTGTACAGACAGGCAGTGACGAGGTGGTCATGTGGTTGGGTTTACAACCAATGAGAAGGCAGAACAGAAACTCTATAAAAAAAAGACAGACACAGGAAGTAGGTCTCTTTCAGAGAGGTACAACAGCAGTGGCAGGAAGGGTAAGGTTTTTAATCTCAGCTCTTAGCTATCGCTCTGACCTCTTATCTTTCATCTCTGAATCGGCTCTGTGTTTCTTATTTAATAAGACGGTTATACCTACAACTAACCTTTTCCATTTAAATTTATTTTAACAGAGACATAAAAATGAAATTGTATATATATATATGTGATGTTTTGGTATGTATGTACAATATGCAATGTTTAACTTGGGGCAAGCATTTCTATTTCTACCTCCGCAAATATTGCTCATTTCTTTCATGGTGAAAACGGCATAAACTTGTTTTGCGTTTGAGTTACAGAGTACATTATCATCATCTGTAGCCACCCCTTCTATGTGTAATATTATTATGTAGAATATTATCATGTTATTGCACACCAGTACTTGTATCTATTGATTGGACTTTCTCTATCCCCCTTCACCTATGACTCTCCTCAGCCTTTTCTGATAGCCATTCTTACTCTCACCTTCTATGACACCAACTTTTCAACCATCCACGTGTGATAAGGCTATGGATTATTCTCTTTCCTTGTACTCATGGCTTACTTAGTGTATTTAACTCAGTGACTTCCTGTCTGTCCCTGTTGTCACAAATGATAGGATACCACCCTTTTTTGATGGTTCAATAGATTGTTTTATATATATATATTTATATATATAAACATAATTATATATAATTATTATATATATGTCAATGTCAATTTATTTATCCATGACTGCATCAGTAAATGGATGCTCAGGTTGTTTCCACTTCTTGGTTATATGAGTAGTGCTACAATAGCATGAAGATGCTAGTGACTCTTCAATATGCTTATTTCATTCCTATTGGCTATATAACCAATAGTGGGAATGTTGGATCATGCAATAGTTCTAACTTTTTGAGGATGCTCCTCCGTACCATTTTCCACAATGGCTGTACTAACTACCATCCCCACTAATGATGTGCAAGTGTTTTTTTTTTCCTTTTTCTCTTTACTAGTTTTTTTTTCTTTTTAATAGCGGTGTGTGTGTGTGTGTGTGTGTGTGTGTGTGTGTGTGTGAGATCCATGTTGAGGCCAAAGGTTTGTGTTGACTTTCTTCCTAAATTGTTCTCTACTTTATTTTTTGAGGCAGGGTCTCTCACTGAATCTGGAGCTCATTTATTAGGCTAGACTGGCTGGTCAGCAATCCCCAGAGATCCTCCTGTCTCTGCCTCTCCAGTTCTGGGATTACAGTCTGTGTCTCCATCCCCAGCCTTTCACCAGGGTGCTGGGGATCTGAACTCAGGTCCTCATGCTTGCATAACAAATGCTTTACTGATTGGGCCATCTCCCCAGCCCCTCCCCAGTGCTTCTGGTCCTTTCCTTTTGTAATGACACAATTCTTACTGTGTGACATGACAGCTCATTGTGATTTGTGACAGTAAGCGTTCTTTCACAAAGCTGTTGGCCCTTTGTACGCCTTCTTTCCAGAAGTATCTGCAGAACTACTATCGCCTTGCTTAAAAATGGGGATAGGAAGCTTCATTCCCCTCATAATTGACTTTTCCCAGTTCCTTATAATTCTAGATATTCTCTTGCTGTCAGGTATGTGGTTTGTAGACCCTACCTCTTGATGTGTAGGTGGTCTTTCACTGTTTATAGTTACCTCACTGTGAAGGTTTTGGTTAATGTCCACCTGTTTGTCTATCCTATTTTGCTTCTTGGGAATTTGGGACATTGTCCAAGGTGAGGAGTGGGTGAAAACAAAAAGAAAGTAAGAAAGAAAAGAAGAGAAAAGAAAAGAAAAAATAAATCTTTTCCTTTTCCAGTGTCTGAAGTGTTTCCTGGTTTGTTTTTTTTTGTGCGTGCGTGTGTGTGTGTGTGTGTGTGTGTGTGTGTGTGTGTGTGTTTCCTAAGCAGGTTTATAGTTTCACACTTCGTGCTTACATCTTTAACTCACTTTGAGTTGATTTTGTATCTGGTCAGGGATAGGGGTCAGGTTTCGTTCTTCATGTGCCCTGATGCCACATTTCTCCATTTGCATATGAACCATCTTTGCATTCCTGCAGTGAATCACACCTGATTATAGTGAATAATTTTGTTTTAGTGTGTCTGCTGCATTCTATTCACTAGCATTTGGTTGAGGGTTTTATCATCTTCATTAAGGAGAGTAGTCTATAGTTTTACTTTGCAGTTGGGTCCTTGTCTGATTTTGCTTTCAGGTGGTGCTGGTTTCACAACTGAATTTGGAAGATTTCTTTTCATTTTTTTAAAAAGAAGAATTTCAGTGAAAATAGTATTCTTTTTTATTGTTTGGGAGAGTCCAGGGGTGAGGTTATCAGACCCTGGGCATTTCTTTGATGGCAGGAATTTCTTTCATTATACATTACTCTGTTCATGTTTTCTCTTTCTTCATGATTACATCTTGATGCTTGTGTCTGGGCATTTGTCTGTTTCTTACAGATATTAAGCCCATTGATATTTAGTTGCTCATAATGACCTCCAATGATCTTTTGTATTTCTGTTGGGTCCATTGTAATGTTTCCTCCTTTGTTTCTGATTTTATTTATTTATTTGCATCTTCTCCCTTTTATTTCTTGGTGTAGCCAAAGTTTGCCATTGGTGTTTTTGGAGTATATTTTAAAACCTCTATTTATTTGTTTATGCTTTGATTTGTATTTCATTTTTATTCATTAACTTATTAATGTTATTTAATATTCATTAATGTGTAATCATTTTTTAATTTAAAATGTAATAATAAGTCATTTAATTTAATTAGATAATATTTTGAACTATTACTGATGTTAAATAATATTAATAAAAATTTAAATTTATTAATTCAGTGGTAGGTTGTCTTTTGTGGATCTTTCTTTTATTTCTATCACAATCAAGTATTAGTGATCATAAACACCCCTGTTGGTACTGCTTTGGCTATATCTCAGGTTTTGGTATGTTTCTCTCCATCTTCACTTCTTTCAAGAAATTAAAAAAAAAATCCCTTCTTGATTTTTTTCCCTTGATCCATTGGTTGTTCAAGATTGAATTTTAATATATTTTCATATTATCTTTTGCTGTTGACTTCTAGTTTTATTGCATGTAGTCAGAGAAGATGCTTCATGTCAGGGGTTTTTGTTTTGTTTTGTTTTGTTTCATTTTCTGTCTTACAAATGGTACATCCTGAAGATGCTTCACACACTGTTGAGAAGCGTGTGTATTCTGCACTTGTTGGATGCTATGCCCTGTGGATGGTTCCAGACTCATTTGATCTATGATACAATTTAATTCTATTATTACTTTGTTGATTTTTTTTTCCTCTGAAAACTGGAGTATTCTCTTCTGTTACTCTGTTAGAGTTTATCTCTGATTTTAGGTTCATGAATATTTGCCTTTTAAACATCTGGGTACTCTGATATTTTGTCCATATATTCTTAAAATTGCTACATCTTCCTGGGAGAATTGACATATTTATTATATAATGCTTTGTTTCCTATTATTGGTTTTGGTAGAAAGCTTTTTTAAATCTGAGATAAAATTTTTATTTTTAATTATGTGTATATGTGTGTCTCTCTGTGGGTGTGTATATGTGAGTGTAGCACCCCAGGGAGGGCAGAGGATGGTGCCAGTTCTAGCGCTGGAGTTATAGGCAGCTGTGGGCTGCCCGAGGTGAATGCTGGGAACCAAATGCTGGTCTTCTTGCAAGATCAATACACATTCTTTTTTTTTTAAGAAATTTTTTATTCTTTTTACATGTCAATCACAGATCCCCCTCTTCCCTCCTCCCCACCCCTCCAGTCTTCCCTCCCCCAACCCACCCCCCATTCCCTCCTACAAAAAGGTAAGGCCTCCCATGGGGAGTCAGCAGAGCCTGGTACATTCAGTAGAGGCAGGTCCTGCCTTAAGGCTGTGCGAGGTGTCCCACCACAGGTAGTGGGCTCCAAAAAACCAGTTGAGGGGGGGACTTAAGCAGATCAAGCTACACAACTGTCTCGATTATGCAGTCTTTTGTGTCATGACTTTTTTGGCTTTGGTGTTTTCTTTGACTGACAAATGTATTTCCTTTATTGTATCCTCTATGCCAGAGATTTCTCTCTTCCATCTCTTGTATACTGTTGGTTGTGCTTACATCTGTAGTTCCTATTCGTTTACTCAGATTTTCTATTTCCAGCATTCCCTCAGTTTGTGTCTTCTTCATTGTTTCTGTTTCACTGTTAGATCTTGAACTGTTTCCTCTATGTGTTTATTTGCTTTTTCATGGTTTTCTTGGCTTTCTTTAAGGGATTTGTTGATTTCTTCCAATTTTTTGTTTGTCTTTTCCTCAATTTCTTTAAGGGAATTTTCCTTTTCCTCTTTAAAGGCCTCTATCATCATCATAAAGTTATTTTTAAGTTTGCTTTCTTCTGCTTCTTCTATGTTGTGATGTTCAGGTCTTGCTGCTGTAGAACTTCTAGGTTCTAGTGATGCCATATTGCTCTTTATGTTGTTGTATGTACTTTTGCACTGGCATCTACCAATCTCTTCCTCTAATAGGTGCAAGAAATGCCTGTGTTGGAGCCCTGTACACATTCTTAACCAATGAGCCATCTCTCCAGCCCCTGGTTGTCTGAAATCTTAGAACACACATTTCCATTTTTAGTCTATTTGTGTCCTTGGAAGATAAATGAGTTTCTTGTAAGCAAAATGCAGTCTGGGCTCTTCCCCCCCCCCCCCCCCCCCCGTGGGCTCCCCCCCCCCACTCCTAGTCTGTAAGTCACTCTTTCAATTGAAGACTTTAATCCAGTGGTTCTCAACCTTCCTAATGATGCGACCCTTTAATACAGTTCTTCATACTGTGGTGACTCCCAACCATAAAATTATTTGGTTGCTACTTCATAACTGTAATTTTGATACTATTATGAATTGTAATGTACATATCTGTGTTTTCCGATGGTCTTAGGTGACCCCTGTGAAAGGGAAATTCAACCCCAGATTGAGAACTGTTGTTTTGCTGTTGGTGCAGTGGCTGTACCTCAGCCCACTCCTCTTTCAGCCAGTAACTATGACCCTGCAGTTACTGGTCCACACTTCTCAGGCAGTGGCCCCTTGAGACTTTCATGTCCTGCCTGAACCTGTCACTGCCACAAAGTGTAGTTTCAACTAAAGAATGTTCTACTTATCAATAAGACTTGGAGTCAGAGGCTGGGGTGAAAACCTGCTAGCTCAGAGACGTTGAGGTGCAACTAGCTGACCTTCTGTCTTCACTAGTTTCTCAGAAAGAGAGCATCCTAGTGCTCTGCCAACCCAAAAAAGACCACCACACTCAAAGTCCCTCCCTATTACGTCCTGTGCATCTCCCTATCCATCTTCTAGACTCCCTCTGACTCTCAATGATTACTTTCTGTTAACTAGGTGCTCAGTTCACCTCCTGACCCAAGGTTGATGTTATTTAATTAATGCAAACACAAAGCCAGGGTTCGCAGTGGGATCGAATATCCTGCAACAGAGAACCACTGCTTTAATCCACTTATATTTAAGGCAAGGTATCATTACAGCCATGTGAAAAGGCAATGCTTTCTTAGTAACACGATAGACGAGATCTTACTGCAATTATTCTGTAGCTTGTCTTCCACCTTTCCTCTCTCTTTCCTTCCCACCCCGCTTCCTCTCTTGAAGTCTTTCTTTGTGGATAATTGATTTAGTCTAATAGTGTGTTTTGATTCTTTGTTTATTATTTCAGATTTGCCTGTGGTCTATTTTTTCTCATAGTTGTTATAAGGCTTACAAAACCATCTTTGACTACAAAAAGCTGTTTAAAAATTCTATCAACTTAACGTAACTGTAAAGATAAACAGAAGAGAAGAAGCACTGGCAAATTCCTGCACTGCACTCCTCCTCACAGCTTGAATATTTTTAAATTCACTTCTTATTCTTTGACAGTTTATACACATTAATATATTGAATTTTCATCATTTTTCCCTCCCCACACCCATTACCCTCCTCACCCCCCTCCCTCCCCTGATGAAGTCCTTCCTCCTCAGAAACCTCTCTGCTCCTTTGTTGACTTCCCGAGTTTGATTAGGATTGTTCATCTTATTTTCCCTGTCTCTTGGAATATTAGTGTAATTATTATTATCTTAATGTTCATCCTAAAGACATGGACACGACATAGTTTACAGTATTATAGCATTTGAATTTGTCTCCATAGTGACTCTTAGCAGTGGGTTTTACATCTTATGATATTTTATTTTACTCATTAACTTCTTTCTTGAGTTTTCAAGAACATTTTGTTACTGTGTGTTTATGGTGTGTGTGTGTATGTGAGTGTGTGTGTAAACACACATGTGCCACAGTGCTCTTGTGTAGTTCAGAGGACAACCTTGTGGAGTTAGTATTCTCCTTCCAACATGTGGGTGCCAGGGATTGAACTCAAATCATCAGGCTTGTGTGCCAAGTGCTCTAGCTGCCGGGAAAG
>CABHPQ010171329.1:45924-69655 GCA_902168405.1 Peromyscus aztecus | reverse complement strand
GAAGCAACATCTTGGGCCGGAGAGAAGAAACAGAGCTCTGTGGGGAAGCCTCCTTAAGGGAGGGTGGAGCAAATCTCAGCTGTAGTGGCTTTCTCTAGGAGAGGAGCAGGATTGCTATATCCTGCGGGAAGACCATCTCCCACCGAATCCCAGCTTTAGGTATTGCCTGACTTCCTGACAAGTCAGGATACCTTTCCCTCCAGAGCTGAGCTGTCCTATTGTAGCTCTAGATATATCCTGACTTCCTGACAAGTCAGGATACATTTCCCTTCAGAGCTGAGCTGTCCTTTTGTGACTCTAGGTATAGTCTGGCTTCCTGACAAGTCAGGATACCTTTCCCTCCAGAGCTGTAACACTCACAATTATACTGGATCCAGTTTCAGTGAGAGACCATCTCTCAAGGAAATAAAACACATAGTAATAAAGCAAGAGATCCAGTGGTGTCCTTTGACCTCTGCACTCACACATGAGTACACACACACACACACACACACACACACACACACACGCAGATACTTTCAAATAATAGTGAAAATTTCCATCTGATAGATATTTCCAGTGATGGGCCATGAAAGTCCCACCTACTTTCACAAATCCCCTCATTTTGTTCTCGACTGTCAGAGCCTGTCTTGGGTCACTTCTTACATTTGCCCATGCAGGAACAGTTCAGCTGAGTGAGAGCATGAGGGCATAGGAAGCTCTGTCGCAGCTTAGACTATCCCTGGTGGCCCCTCGTTCCTCTTCTGCTCAGGTTCAGTGAAGGCTGTTATACAGTGAAGGTAGAATGGGGGAGGGTTCTGGGAAAATGGAAACCTACAAGGCAATGGCCTCCATCACAATAAAAGCAGCAGTTAAGGAGTGGGCTCGTACAGTCTTGGAGAAGCAGAAGGATGCTGCTGTTCCTTCCTCAGCCGCTACTGCCGCTTAGATCATTCCTGCCTCTCTGCTCCAGTAAAGGGGCTGTGTGTGTAGAATACTGAATGAGCCTTTTGCTATGGAGACTTTATATTTGGTGACCAGGCACCTTGGGCTGTACCACCTTCAGTTCCAAGCAGTGGGGACCTTTTTGTTCTCTACAAGACCTCTCCCATACATAAACTGCATCCTTCCCTGGGAGTGGGAAGCTGGAGTAAGGAGTCAACCACCTGGCACCTACCCATACTGTGTGAGTCATGATTGGTGCCTGGGACCTGGGAATTCCTATTAAAGCCTGTAGCATACAGACCTCTAGACTCAAGGTACAGCTTTGATTGAGCTGTACTTGAAAGATGAGATCTGGACACTGCAGACTCCACTTTTACTCTGGCTGCAGATATTCATGTAGTGTTCTGGGTCTGAAATGAGGAATACCTCTTGTTTGGGATGAGCAGGGGGAACTTCTCGGATTGGAATCACAGCCATGTTTCTGGTTCTTTTAGGACTTAGCATCTAAGCTACCTAGCCAGTGATGAGATCTGGTGTGGTGATATTGTGTTCTCCAAAATATTGTGCACCCTAATAAACTTATCTGGGGTCAGAGGACAGAAAAGCCACTACTAGATACAGAGGCCAGAAAATGGTGACACACACACACCTTTAATCCTAGAATTCCTAAGGCAGAGATCTGTCTGGATCTCTGAGTTCAAAGCCACACTGGGAACAGCCAGGTATGGTGACTCATGCCTTTAATCCCACGAAGTGATGGCAGAAAGAAGAAAGGTATATAAGGTGTGAAAACCAGGAACTAGAGCTGGTTAAGCTTTTAGGCTTTTGAGCAACACAGTTCAGCTGAGATTCATTCTGGATGAGGACTCAGAGGCTTCCAGTTTGAGGAAACAGGATCAGCTGAGGAATTGGCAAGGTGAGGTGGCTCTGGCTTGTTCTGCTTCTCTGATCTTCCAGCATTCACCTCAATACCTGGCTCCAGGTTTGTTTTTATTAATAAGACCCTTTGAGATCGTGTAACAATCTGGAGTTGGGAAAACAAGGCAGAAGCTGTATCAGGACCTCAAGGCTTGGCCCAGCTATCCACACAGGGTTTGTGTCTCCAGGAACTTTCAGTGTCATTGATGAGTAACAGAAGGATGGAGGGTATCCTAGGGTCACACAATAACCATTAACAAATGGATGTCCACAGGGTCCTATCGTATTGTATTCACCATGAGACTGGGGGTAAGAACTCATATATTTTCACTGCTTCTCCCTCCAAGTTCCTCAGTGTTCTTATTTGCAAGGGACAGAAAGGCCTTGGTGGCTGGAGGGGGTGAGGACATCGTGAAGCCCTGATCATGGGGAACACAGGGGCAAAGCTTGTAGGGCAAGCTCTTCCTCTGTCCTATACTTTCATAATTGGGAATCTTCTCCTGTAAAGAGAGTTAAAGGTAAGGGATTATTGCCCCAAAGGCCAACTCTCTTTAGGCTGAAGCCCTGCCTACACTTTGGCTGCAGGGAGATTTTGGTACCAGAGATTTAACCAGAGGTTAAGGTTGTGCACCTGGAATTGTAGCCGTGACTTTCACTTAAGGGGCAGAGAGAAGTATAGGGCCCTAGAACATTCCTACCTTTTCGTTGTTTGCTGTAAGTTGTTCTTCTCTGTAGAGACACTAAGCTCATTGATTCTAACACACTCAAGTGTGCTCTGGAGGCTTCCAGAGCTTTCTTCCCCAGAGGCCCACATGCAGAGGATGGGGATACAGCCAATCAGTAGGTGGAAGTCAGGAAGCTGGGAGAGTGGGAAAGCCCTACACTGGATTCCAGGCCCAGAGCCAAGGCTGGGCAGCTCCTCATTTTCTTATTGTACATGGATCTAACTGTCTTGGAGACCTCATTCTCCATGGACTAACCCCACACTTTTAAATGACTGATAGTGTCTAGAATGAAAAACACAGAGATAAATCAGTGGCTTTCCTGGAAATGATTCCGAGCCAGCCCTGATGGAGGGCTGTTGGAGCCCCAGAGCCCGGCTTCCTGCGCTCAGTCTTCCTGTGTAAATGAAACAAGGTAGGGCATTGTGTGGGAACAGCTGCTGGAGGGAAAGTGGTGGAATGAAGTGCTTGGCTTATTCTCTGGAGTCAACCTACTGGGGAATCAAGAACTTAAAGCCCTAGAGACTACTCAGTGGGCCTGGGTCACTGACTTTGCAGCCCTCCCCAGCCAGCTGACGAGTGAGCCTCCCCTTCATGCCCTGTGCTTGCCAACCTAGGTCCTCAGAGCTGCTCAGTCCTTGGGTCTGGGTTTCTGGAAGTGGGTCTCTTCCATGGCACAATTCGTTTCATCGGTAGGATGCCTTTCCTTTCTTTTTTTTTTTGTTTTGTCTACCTGTCTGGCAGGAATATGAAAGTCTGGAAAGGACCACATTGTATCTGAATAGCTGCAGCAGAATCTAGGAAGCGAGTCCAGTTGTACAAGGGAAGTCTCTGAAGTGGCTTGTAGGTTTTTTCCTACAGTTATTCAGCTATTACAGTAAGGGTGGGTATAATGGAGAGGGCGTATGTGTGGCAACAGGAGGGACATGGAAGTTTCCTGCATTTTCTTTTCTATTTTGCTATGATTCTAAATCTTTTCTGAAAATAAGGTTTATTAATTTTTTTTTAAAAAAAGTTTTCAGTTGGGGTGGGGATACAGCTTATTTGAGGTCCACACAGCACCACAAAATCCGCAAGTTATAAAGTGAAAATAAATTTGAAAACAGGAAAAAGTCAGGAACGAATGTCTATAGTCAGATACGAATAATAACGGAAACGAACCCGGCAGTGTTAAGAGAGAACGCAAAGTTATTAAGTTCTGGGGAGCAGCAAACAATGAAGAAGACACACCCGGGTTTTCAATGCTTAGTGTACAATCAACACGTTCTAATCGACAGTTCGTCAGAGACCCTGCTTCACATTTGTACAGATACTGCTTTCATCATCACAGAACTTTACAAAGTTAAAATGCACCGTAGAAGAAGAAGCTGTAGAGCGATGGCGTGAATGAAGCTGACATGGAATGATGGCTGTCTGGTGTGGATCAGTCCTGTCATCACGTCTGGAAGCCGTCATCGTACCCTGGGATGTCTTACTTCTACGCCATTGTAGTGTAGAGCAACCATACTTTGTACCCAAATCAAGAGAGTGGAGAATTACATTTTCCAAATAAAAAGTGCATCGAAGACATACAAACCTAAATCCTTTGTTACATTTTTCTGATGTTGTTGGGGGTCATGACTCTTGGCAATTTTGTTGGTAATTCAGGCAAGACAGGCTTAGACCTCAGAGCATCACTGTGCATATGTACATGGCAGAAAAGTCTGGAATAGCTGCTTCAGTGTGTTTGTGTGCGTGCGTGCATGTGCATGTGTGTATGTGCGTGTGCGTGTGCGTGTGCGTGTGTGTGTGTGTGTGTGTGTGTGTGTGTGTGTGTGTGTGTGTTTCTTAATGCAAAATTCCTGTTCTTGGAGCTTTATTCCTATAAAGGCCACCCAAGTATTTGCTAATTGTCATAAAGTTTGCCCTTTGCAGTCAAAATAGTAGGTCAAGATTTTCATTTTGGGAAATGGAGGTTAGTGGGTTGCAGCTGGCTGGTGGGTTGCCAACGATGTTGGATCCTTAAGCAGCCTAATACCTTTACTTTACCGCCACCCATTCTGAATAGAGTTTGCTTAGGCAGCACAAAAATGGTGGTGGGGTGTCTGTGTTACACTTCCTCTGCTTCTTTCCCATTGGCTAGCCACTTTACCCTCTAATGCCTGGACAGCTGCCGCAGGAATCCCGCCTAGGTTCCTGACGCGATACCCCATCTCCCAGAAAGATGCTGACAAGCAGGCTTAGGGATCTCTGGGTCTGGACATCATCTGCATCTGCAGAGTCACCTGCGAGTCTAGGGCTAATCCCTGAGCTTGTGATTTGTAGCCTTGTCTATACATTAGAAGGGACTTAGGACTTTTGTAAAAAGTAAAAATTCTCAGGTTTTACCCCATGGAAATTCATATTTGATTACTCTTGGATATGGTTGGGTTTTAACAGTTTTAAAACCAACCTAGGCAACTTTATGTTGCATGCCTGACAAAGTCTTCTCTAGAGTGACCATGTTTGCCCTTGATAGACTACAAGAATACATTGAGTAACCCAAATAGCATACATATTATTATGGCTTTCCAGACATGTCTAGCACATAGTAGTAAGTGAACGACATTTGTAAATATAAAAACAAAATAATTGGCGTTAATGTTGTATCAGTATATGTAAACCAACGAAGTGCTGTGTTATCAAATCTCTTACATTTGCAAAGTCATGTTAGCAGATGATCTGAGAATGACACACATTTAAATTCTTCTAGTAGTGATGAGCAGGCAGTAATCCTGTGTGAACGTTGGCTCAGAATCCACAGCTCCTGCTCAGACCAGCACAGCACTAAGTTTGTGTGCCTTCCATCTTTCCTGCCTGGAAGGATTCTGAAAGGACCCTCCTCCCATTCACTGTGGCAATGACCCGCCTAGCTTACTTAACTCAGCAATGAGGTTGCACACTCACCTGAGAGAAAAAAGACTTCTCCCCTCACCTCTGCTGAACCGTTTTCAAGCAAAGATTTCAATTTCAAATTTTGATTCTATTGCAGTTTTTCTAAAGCATACAGTTTTTTTAGTTAAAAAATGAGTTTCCTAAAAAAAAATATATATATATATATATATATATATATATATATATACTTTACAAAGTTCAGTGCTACATAAAAAAAGAGAAAATACTGAAAAAAAGTTACTTACAAAAATACATTTACATTTACAAATTCTGTCTAAATGTGGCTTTAACAGTACCAAGACGTTTGTCTCTGGAATGGCAGGTGTGGCTGGGAAAAGGAGGCAGGGTTTCTGCTCAGTTAAGGTTTTACAGCCCCCAAGCAAGGAAATGTAAACAGATCATTATGTGATAATACAAATACATGCTTATCAAAAGAAAGTGGAGATTAAGCAAAATTTTAACATCTGCTTGTTGAGTGGGAACAGCTCATTCAGTGTGGAGGGTGGGAGGAGGTTGTTGGTTTTTATGACTTGTTTCTTAGATAACACAAAATGTCCCAGGACTTTAGCAAGATGTCCCGGAGCTTTAGCAAGGCTCAGATTTAGATATTTGCCGTTTTCAGGATAAAGGTTGTACTGAAAAAAAAAAAAAAAAAGATAGGAGGGGAGAGCTGGATTTTGGAAAGGCCACATTTGTGGCCAAGTCGCAGACAAAGTGGTGACTGCCAATTTTCCATCCCATGTGCCAGGGAGTCTCTCCCCTACCCAGGCTTTTATTCAGCTCTGACTTTGGGTAGGGTAGAGACAGTGGCAGACCTGTACAAATGACGAAGAGGGTGCAGATGAGGACTTCACCCCAGGCTCTCTTAGAATCAACGGTGGGGTGCATCTCTGGGATTCTGACTGGATTAGACCGTAAGGTCTGGGGAAATCTTTCTAAGCTCTCTCTTCAGGGAATTCTCATTGGCAGTGAGGGCAGAAGTAGGTACATGAGCATCATGTACCGGCTTTGTCTTATACAAGTGCAATCCGAGGACCAAAATGAATGACTGCAGATGGGCAGCCATTAGTGAGGGCTGAGGGTCCTTTTCTCAAGTCTTCACTTTTTTCTGCAACGGTAGTTCTTGAAACTTTGGTATTTATTGGATATCCTGGGGGTACTCTGAAAAGTCCATGGGCTTAAGAAGATTCAAGCTGAAACTCTACTGGCTGGAAATGGCTCATGGTAGCACAGCTCAAGACCCAGTCTTTTATCGCTTATACAGTCCAAGGCTCTTTTATGTCTACAGTTTGGGGATGGGATGGGATTCTAAGGCACAAAACAGTGTTCAACAAATGCCTAAACTGTGTTATCATTAGCTAGAAATGCAATTTGCACCCCCCAACAGTCCTTCTATCTATAAAGTTCATGGCAGCAGGACTCACAGAAAATCTAGGATTTAAGAGATTATCATTTCCCATCATGAGGTAAAAAGTAATTTTCATAGGGTATCATGATAGGGGCTCCTTGTAGATCATATGTATAATGTTTGTGCCCATTTTAAGTGTTAGTTCCATATATTTGTTTTCCCCTGAACTACCCAAGAGCCAGGGTGGGGCCAGGGCATAGGAAAAGTTCATCTAAGATTGGACGGAGGGACAGTTAGGAGGAGGATGTCCTGGGAGGTACGTGGGTCTGGTTATGTAACGGAAGAGTAAGGCTGAGATAGGCTGACAGGGAAGTAACAGAATGATGGACCCAGCATGGTGCCTCCCCTCTCTGTTCTTTATTTTACACCAGTGGCTGTTAAGGTCCCTTTAAAGCAGTGGTTCTCAACCTTCCTAACGACCTTGAATACAATTCTTCACGTTGTGGTGACCCCCCGAACATAAAATTATTTTCGTTGCTACTTATAATTGTAATTTTGCTACTCTTTTGAATTGTAATGGAAATACCTGTGTTTTCCTGATGTTCTTAGGTGACCTCTGTGAAAGTGTCCTCTGACCCCCCTGAGGGGTCATGACCCACAGGTTGAGAATGACTGCTTTAAAGGGTCTGCCTTGCAGCTCTCACAGCCCCGTGTTGTCTCCCGCACAGATACAGTGAGGACACGTTGGCAAACAAAACCTCAACCCTGACAACAGCTAAACTTTAGGCAGAATATTTAAATAAGAAGAAAAGCAAGTCTGAATAGTTTTTGCTACTTTATTTTGTTATAAGAAAAGTGTTTCAAAGTACAAAAATACTAAGATTTCATTGCTACAGTTTGACTGGCTTTCTACGGCTTTCCCTCACCAATCACCTGCCCCGACAAGTGACAGGGTCATTTTGAATTCCAATTTAGAACAAACACCTGCCTAAATGTTTCCTCTGCATTCTTGGTAGATAAACGATCAATGCGGCGTTTCCTGGCAATGGCTTGGAATTTCAATCTCTAGAAATGTTGCTTAATTTTCTAACTCCTTATTTTTGTAGATGACATCCTGACATCGTCAGGAGTGGACAACAGTTAGGAAACTCAGAGGATGCTGCAAGCCTCATTACCAGGCTTGAAGGAGCAGCAGGATGACTGACTTGGCCTTGCACCTGACTTACTAGCAGAGTTCTCCGTCATTGCTCTCTTGGTTGAATTCTCTAAGGAAACATACTTTCCATTCCCTGGTGTTTAAGACCTTTTTAATTTCAGAGGACAATGGGCAATATTATCTCCTTTGTGAACTTTCTAGATCATCCCTGCTCTGTGCTCTTGATGCCTGGCTGATAGAACGTACTTGGCATTCACTATTTTGCCTTGTGGTTAGTGTTTATAAGTCCATTTCTACCACCTCTTGATACATGGGAAGGGATGGATACCAGGAGCATTAAAATATTGTTTTACCAAAGACAGCTTTTAACTCATTGGGCTGCAAGGATGAGCAAAACAAGATCAAGCACTGAGACCTTGAGTAGCTGGAGGCACCGATGACAGTGGGGTTACTTGGGGATGAGTTTTCTTCTGAAAAGCATCCATGGAAGCATTGTCGTTCCTTCCAAACTCAGGTTGCATGCTCGTCACCTGAGTTCCACCCGATTCTCAACATTCTTTCTCTGGGAACCTGCATGTGGTGCTTACCACCGGCTGTGACTTGTTGCACAGTAGCCTAGATCGTTTTCTCTCAAAGGGAAAGAGAATTGTGGTGGCAGCTTACCAGGGAGGAAAATGTATCTCCAGTAAACACTTTTAAAAATGAACAAAAGATTATTCTCCATGTGTGGTTTATGCTAATTTTGGGGTGTAGAGGGGGTGAAGGCAAAGTGGATTTGAAGAGCAGCATCACTTTTGTGTCTCCTGATCCATGCCTCAACAGACACGATGCTGAGACTAAAATTTTGGGTTATATTCCTCTGAACTTTTGTATTCTCATCCTATCTTGATTAAAGGCTTCTGGGTAGAACACTGATGATTCAAATGTGGCATCATGGTTGTTCTTTGATAATACTGGTTTTTTTTTCTTTTGCTGACTTTATGACATCAAGACGGGAAAGCATATTACAACTCAAAACAATGAAACGGAAAACATACAAGGAATTCTAAGAGTCAGAAAACACTGGTAAGTAAACGAGTGTGGCTTGAGTACCAGGGACATAGTTATACAAAAGTAAGTCTGAGGGAAAATTCTACCCCTTCATCCTTCTTCCCCCAGCCCCGCCCGGTGAGTAACAGAGTGGCTTATCCTATCGTACCAGTCATGGTTTCACGCTGTACATGTGTGGCCTGCTCAGGGCATGCAGGGCTTTTAGTGTATTTAGTTGTCTTGCCACAGAAGTGTCTTGAAGCAGAGCTGATAGAACCAACTGTCTAGTCACAGTTGGCCCCAGGCAACTCTGTGTAATCCATACCACAAACAAGCTTCTTCCTTCTTGGAAGAGCGCTCGAATCAAATTGGTAAAGAAAATAAAAACTCAATGCAGGTCCCTATGCAGCAAATCTCCTCATGTGTGCTTTTTCCCCATGCACCTCACCGTGAGGTAAACTTCTGTTCCAATGGACAACATTCTTGATGGATGCCTTTTTTTTTGTAGACTCTTCCCAGTTTGAAGATCAAAAAAATGTACCTTCAACTTCCCAAAGTGTGTCAGGGGAGGCGCTCACATCTTGGGTCAAAGACAAAGCCCCCTCAAAGTTACAGTTTTAAACCAGTCTGAGGGCCTGACATTTGGCACAAGATGGGCCTGGCTGTCAGGAGTGGAGGCGCTGCCATGACTTGGTCCTGGGCTTCTGCAGAGTCTGGAAATTTTCTAGCTGGTATGACATCCCTCCGCGTCAGGCTCCAATAAACTCGCTGCTCGGTGGTGCTGCTCGTAGGTATTCTGCATTTTCAGCGGTGGGACCCTTAAAGATGCCATTTGGCTTGGCTTCCTGGGGAAAGAAGTCCTGTTGGTAATCGGGGTTGTCCAGGCTCATTTGGTGGCTGCCTTTTGGAACCCAGAGGGCAGTGCTGGCAAAGCCACCGCTGACACAGGGAGGCTGGGCAGTGTTGAGATACTCAGGGTTGCCCACTGCGTTGCTATGGGGATTTTGATAATGCAGGTCTCTGCCAGCAGCTGGATGCAGGGGCTGATTGTGATAGACAGGGTTCTGCACAGAGCCTGCTGGCCTTTTGGGGACAGATTGGTTTATATATTCTGAAAAAGAAAAAGAAAGCACATGTGAATTAGTAAAGCCTCATCCCAAGATTCCCAAAGCAGAACTTCATGGCTCTGAAATTTCTGGGAACTCTGCAAACCTCTTCAGTGAGACAACTGATATCAGAGGCCAAGGAAGTTCTGGGAGTACTATGGAGACTCCCAATAAACTGTGATATTTTCTGTTCTTCTCAAAGTAATGGGCACATGTGGTTTTTGCAAATTTAGTGGAAGATGTGTAGGGTGTGTGTGAAAGAGAGAGAGAAAAGACACACATATCCATCTTTTGTATGTAGATAAATACATACATGGACACTTTCGCTACTTGCTTCCAACCCAACAAATCTGCAGAAAACCCCAGCTGTAACTTGCATTTGACGCAGGCCTCACGCATGCTCACTTTCCCCTGTTCCTTCTTACTCCCTCCACCATACCTACAGATATGCCAGTCTCCACCTCTGGATGACTTGGGAAGAAACAACCGACTCGTGCCGGAGGAAATGAGGGCAGACAGCAAGGCCAATGACTGTTTCCTGAGCAAGCTACTCACCAGGCACAGGGAGGAATGTGTCATCGATGCTGTCCTCATTTAAGGCACCAGTGGGGTCGGAGCTGTACCGCTGCAAGAAGCTGTCTTCCTTGAGACGACAGCTCTGCTGGAGAGAGAATTCAGCAAGGTTAGTCCAGTGAGGATTACTCAGACTTTGCTATAGATTAACTCCACCTGTGGTCTCATTAAAACGCACATTCAAGCTGGGTATGGTGGCATGCGCTTCTGATTTCAGAGCTCTAGAGGCTGAGACATGAGGATCATGAGTTCAAGGCCAGCTGGGCTACATAGACTCTGTCACAAAAACAGACAAAGTAGACTTGATGGAGTCTGTGTCTGGGAAAGCAGATTTCTGACAAGCTGCAAAGTGATGCCTGTTCCATTGGGTTAGAGACAATGTCTTGATCAGTACATCTAACAGAACGTCCTGAAGGGATGGCGATGCCTTCTAATCTGTGTTGTGTAATAAGGCCGTCACATGTCCCATGTGGCTACTGAACACTCGGGATGTGTGACGAGTTGAATTTCATATTTTATTTTATGCTATTTGAAATTGAATTAGTGGTGTGGTGGCTTCTGCACTGCACTTCATTATGTTCTGTGTGACTTGGAAGGCTCGTGCCAGCACTAGTGGCATCCCCACAGATCCTGCTGGTAGATCTGCTGGAGACCTGAACATCTTCATTTCTAACAGCTTTAGGTGATGCTGATGCAGTCTACCTGTGAACTACACTTCCCGTGATCATGCGGTAAGTAATCACTTTGACTGGCCTTAGGATTCCAGTCAAAGAAGCCAAGGTGTGGAAAAGAATGTGCAGCAAGGCACATCAGCAGATATGGGCAGAGATGGGCACTTTCCCTGTGTAACAGGACTTGAAAACCAGCTTGTTTGATGCTGGTTTGTAACATGTTCATACATACCCCATTTCTGTTAATGCAAGCCACAGTGGAATTGTTGCTGTTTGCACTCTGGAAAAAAAAATAAAGCAATGTTGCTCATGGTACACTGGTACATTCTCACCCATTTCCAGCGGATGCAGGAGGTAGGTCTCACAGAGTAGAAATATTTCAAGGTGTTTAATGTTTTGGATGGAAGCATTTTTTTTTTTTTTGGAGAGAAGATTTTTGTCTTGAATTACAGCTTTAGGAAAACTAGGCAACAAAATAAATAACTGTTGATTATGATGCTAGTTTCCATTTTGTTCGAATTTACTTCTTTTTCTCCAAGTATAATCTAGAAAATGGCAATTAATCAATATAAATCAGGGGAGAGAGGGAGGGAGGGAGAGAGGGAGAGAGAGAGAGTGTGCATACCAGAGAACTCAAGAGGGGAGTCCGAGATGTGGACGGGCTGCTGAAGAAGCCTTGCTGTGGGATGAGGTACTCGTCAGCATCAACCACGTCTTCCATGTCCTCTTCATCCATCAGGGCTCGGTAGAAATTGGAGTCTGTAGGGCTTGGCAAATGCATTCTTTCATCCCCCTGGGGCAGAGATTTTGAGACCATTAGAAAGGGCAACAGAGCTGCTCTTCTGCTTCCTGGCTTCAGAGTGAGAGCCTCTATCAACAAGTGTCTGCAGGCTTGTTGGTTTAATTATCGTGCGACCTCCGTGGCTCTCAGATACACGGCCCTTGGCATACTAACGTGTGGATGCTTTGCAAGGTAATAAAAGACACAAATCTGGTTCTGACAGCCTGCATATGAAAAACTGCTTAAGAGGAAGGAGAAGAAGAAGCAATGGGCACATTTACTGTCCCCTACACAATGTTATACAAGGTGTTTTGCATATATTATTTTACTGAAGCTTAAAATCCACAAAGTCAAACGATCTTCATTTTGTTATTTCGGAAATAGATGAGGAAACGGGCTGATTGGTTGTACCAGGTGGCACAGGGATGAAGACAGAGTCAAGGATGGAAGCCATGTAGGCTGCCAGTGAATTCTCGCTTCTCTGTTTAGCAAAGCCAGGGCTCTAATGAGCCAAAATGTAAGATGACTGACATGTGAACCTGAGGAACAGGTTGGGTCCAGGTAGGACTGTCAAATGACATGGTGACTTTGGAGCTGGGTGGAACCCACCGCTTATCCCCATGTAGTTCAGAATCATTGTGTTGTAACTGAGGCAGCTCCAATACACAAAAGGATTTATGAACAAGAAAATGTCCCACAGGTTGTGTTGACCCAGCACAGTGGTATCAGGAGCTATTGGAAGGATTTTGACAACGGAAGTACAAACTGTAGCCTGGTACCTGGATAACAAGGTAGCGCTGGGGGTCTCGGGCCATTTTGGAGAATTCAACAATCAACTCCCGGAACTTTGGGCGGCTATCAGCATCTATCATCCAGCCTGAGAAAAGAATGAAGAAAAGTAGAGCAATTAGAGCCCTGCAAGAAATGGTCAAGAGGGTGTCGCTTAGAGCACTTATGCTGTGAGCTTTCTAGGCAAATGAATGATGAAGACATAGAATCTTTTGGCACAAGAGTGGACACTGGTTGGTTCTCAAAGTCCTTGAGAAGTTATTGTTGGCATTAGGGGATGGAACCCAGGGACTTGTGCATTCATCCCCAGCCCTACACAATACCTTTAAGTCAGAGCAACAATAAGACACTCTCATGTTCTTATGCCTGTTCTTCCTTAGTTATCATTGTTACACTGTGGTCTTCAGTGACCACAGAGTAGTGCTGTGTAGCAGTCACCACTGGACTGCTCTGACTTCGGTGTGCCTCCACGCTGTCATTGACCCCACTCCATAGCCTTCCAGACTGGAAACCAGATTAAATTCAGAGAAATATCATGGCCTTCTACAATCAGTTACTATCCATACACAAGACAAGGCTGCATCCATGTCCTGTTTTTATTTATTTTGCCGTGCTGTGGACTGACCCTAGAGCCTCATAAAGCTATTACCTTCTGTGTGAAGATATATTTAACAGCCACGTTGGTGCATGGGGTTGCACAATGATCTAAATACAGATTCAGTGATGGGGATGATAAACTGTGGACTTGAAATCATTGTGCCTCTTGGGGATTCACATTCATTTTTTTTCTCATTTTTTTCATATTTATTTTTTTCAACTGGATGTCAAACTATTTTAGGCCAAACTGCTATGTGACCTTAGACATATCATGTAACCTTTCTGGGCCTCAGCTTCCTCACCCCAAACCAAAGCAGTGAGAACAGATCAACTCTCTGGTCTAAAGTTCAGAGATACACTGTTATTTAGATTAACCCAGCTGTGCTCTGGTTAGCTTTTTGTCAACTTGAAATAAGCTAGAGTCATCTGGGAAGAGGAAACTTCAATTGAGGAAATGCCTCCATTAGATTGCCCTGTCAGCAAGTCCGCGGGCCTTTTCTTGATTAATGAGTCGTGTGGGAGGGTCCAGCCCACGGTAGGTGGTGCCACCCCTAGGCTGGTGGTTTTCAGGTGTGTAAGAAAGCAGGCTGAGGGAACCAGGGAGAGCGAGTCAGTAAGTAGCATTCTTCCATGGTCTCTGCTTCAGAAGCTACTTCCGGGTTCCTGAGTTGAGCGCTTGCCCCGGCTTTCCTTGACGATGGACAGTAGGCTGTTAAGCCTAATGAACCCACTCCTCTCCAAGCTGCTTTCCATCAGTGTTTTATCACCGCAACGGAGAGCAAACTGAGAGAGCCAGTGGCTCTGCCATATTCCTGTGCTGTGCTTTGATGCCAAGGCTATCACATGTGTAATGTTATGTTCAGAGCTGAGCACACTTGTGATTTGTGTGGAATAAGAGCACTGATCCAAATGCACACTCCTGTTGGGGTTAAAATGATTAACTGCTACACTACAGGAGACCTCACGTAAACCCACTGTTTGAAAGGTTTAAGCCGGAGCAGAAATGTTGATTCTACCAAATTCCCATGGTTACTCATTGTTAGGCATTTTGAAAACATTAAGTCTCTCTGGCAACAGGTCTCAAAATGTAAGGCAACTTTGTAAGGTCATTGGGCAACTCAGAGAATAGACTACTTTGGAATAATGGATTATGAAAGACTTTAGTTTATTTGCTTGCAAATATGGGAAAATATGAGGTCAGGATGAGTCAAGCAAGTGATTCCTAAAGAATGTTTGCAGGAGGTGTTTATGACGTTTCTGGAATTGTGTGCCTGCCTTAAAGACTGATGATGTTTCCTTTAGGGAAATGAAGGCCTTGGATATTTGGCTAAGAGTAGTTAAGTCCTTCCAGACCCATCTCCATGAGTATGGATGGTCACCCCAGTCACTCACACTTGACCATGATCATGTAGACATCGATGGTGCAGATAGGTGGCTGTGGCAGGCGCTCTCCTTTCTCTAGGATGGACGAGATCTCACTTGCAGGGATTCCATCATAAGGCTTGGACCCAAAGGTCATCAGTTCCCACACAGTGACTCCTGAGCAGACAAAGCAGGCAAGGAAAGTTATTTGCTTCATGAGTTAATGGGCAACACACCACCTAATCTTTTGTCATTGTTGTTGCTAAGTATTTAAAAAGTTTTGTTCCTATAGCCTTGAGTCATTGGTTTCACCCCTGATACCTTTGGTTTGCCTATCAGGCAGGATAATAACATCTGTTTCGTAGCATGGCTTCAAGGATCTAGTAAAGTCTTATACATAAAATGTTTAGCTTAATGTGAGGCATATAGCTGCTGACTGATAAGTGGAATAGTTCAGTAATAACCTTAAGATAAGGACAACTGTGGAGTAAGAGTTTGCCACAGAACAAGGTCTGTCCACTTACCCAGCTGCCCTGAGTGCCTTATACTCACAGTAGTGGACATAAGGACTGCATGACTATGATTGTAAACTGCAAAGCATTTGACATATAATGTTCTTTGTCCCAGAGCTAGCATAATCTGATATATCTGCTTCCATGGGAAATGTTTGGGGTAGCCTGAATTTGTGCTTCTTGGTGATGACCACCCATGTCTGGGTCAGAATAAACTACCCCTGATTCCCTTTGAAGCAAGAGCTGTGTTTCATAATGGCAATGTTTTCCAACCTTCCCATGAACTGCTGGGAGAAATTCAAGGACCAAGTGCCAGACACAGCAACCAAGGGCATTACTGGTGAGGTCACAATAGGCTCAAGATAAGGGAAGAGCATGCAAGGCTGGCTTAGCAAGAGTGGTCACCCTGTGCACAGGAAGCATAGTCCTGTGCACGGCTATGCTGTGTTGAGAAGAATTGGGCCCTGGAGAGGTGGTTCTTTCTTGAGCAACAAGCAGCAACTGTTTTCCTGTTCTTATTTACTTCCTACAGTTATCCTCATGGTTCCCCCTTGTCAAGCTACTCTCTTTGACACAGAGATATTAAATCAAGTACCAGAAGAAACAACCATCTTGGCCGTTTCATGAGAAAACATCGTTTCTCTATCAGAAATGCTTCCCCCATGAAACCTCATTTGTTGTCTTTCTTTGGTTCCCTTCAAGTTCAAAGCAAGAGCTTACGTCTGTTTGACTTCTGTAGGCAGAGGCTTAGCCCACATTCTAGCCCTCTTCCCCCTACAACCTCCCCTGCAGCCTGAGTTCATGGCTGTCTCTAATGAAACTTGCTGTGGTAGTTAGGCTTCATTTCCTTTGTCAGATTCTGTTAGTACAGTAGACAGACACAGCAACTCCGTTATTAATGCTCACTGTCTTAAAAGGTAACACTTGCATGTCAGAGCACATAATGTCAATTAACAAATAATAAGAACCAGCTTAGCCCTAGTACAATTTCATTAGCATCAGAGTTTTGGCTCACCATAGCTCCAGACATCACTTTGGTGTGTATAAATTCGGTGTAAAATTGACTCCAAAGCCATCCATTTGATAGGTACCTTGGGACGATGGGAAATAAAGCAGCAAGAAGACTATTAGCTTACAGCTGAAAAATCTAGTCGCTCTAGGTGTAATTACAAATGACTAATGTGGAAAGCCAGTTGACCTCCCTGCCAGGCTTTGGGTCTTCCTCTCAGTAGGGGTTTTTAAATATCCCAGAGAACAGATGGTCCCAGAGCCACTTCATGAAAGCTGTAGCTGAGAGCCTTTTGGGCGATGGACTGTATTTTGACGAACTAAGGCTGTGGTATTTCCCTGCAGCCCTAGCTCCCAGACTTTGGGCTGTGTTTTCAATAACCAAGTTCACGGGGTTGACAGTGCTCTTTAGGGCCTTGCTGTCAGCATGATAAGAGGGCTGTAGCTGGGGATGGCTGGGGGTCAACTGGGGGGTCTGGCAGGGCTGTGCACCCCTCACTGCTGTGACAAGGCCTTGAAGGAACTAAAAACAATACAGAGGGAAGATAGCCAGCCCCCTCACTACCAGTCCCCAGCGTGAGTCACACGGACACACCGGAACTCCCAGAACAACACAGCTTATTCAATATGAGTCTCAAGAGAGGGTATTACTAGATTAGCTGTGATATTTCCCAGCTGGTCTTTTGAAGGGTGTTTTCCTCCTGGAGGAGGGAGGTGAACTCAACAGTTGCTAATGTCACCTGGAGTTGGGAGCTTGCTCTCTTTAGCCTCAGGGGTGGGGGGTGGGGCGCAGTCTCCCTCTTCACTACCTCTCCCACCAAACTCCATTCACGAAGTAGGAGATGACCCTGACTAGACCCCAGGTCACGGTGGCAGCTCCTGTGACCTCACTCAGAATGTTTGGCAAATGCTGCCCACAGCTGACAGGGAGGGGGATGGGTCTGGTCGCCAGGAAGATGCTTCCTGATCTACTATTAGGTCCTTACTTTGCCTCCCTCTGCATGGTATTCTTTCTCTTCGGCACCAAGGAGTTTGGCCAGCCCAAAGTCTGTGATCTTGACATGCTGTGGTGTCTTCACCAGCACATTCCTAGCTGCCAAGTCACGGTGCACCAAGCGCCGATCTTCCAGGTAGTTCATGCCCTGAAACACAGAGGGCCCTGCAGTGAGAGAGTGGACCATCCAGAGGCTCTCCAGTGTCTTTTGAAGGTGGTGCTCATGCACCTGAACTCAAGGTTAAGTCTGAAAGAATCCCTGGGCTGCTCCACACCAGGGGATATAGTGTTAGCCTTCATCCTCTGTAACTTGAAGTTGGCAAACATTAGTAATCATCTGAATAAATGGGGGATGGGATGGGGGTAGGTGGGGGAAGTGGGAGAAGAGGAGGGAGAGAGAACAAGGGTTGGTATGTAAAAGGAAAGAAAATATTTTTTTCTAGTAATAAAAATCACACACACACACACACACATACAAACACGTAGAAGAGGCCAGTGGTAGAGTAAGACTCAACGGTTGGGTACAGACCTAAGGTGGCTGCTTCCCCTACAACTTGCTACCTGGAGCCTCTAGGAGGCCTCAGGCATCAGCTCTCTCCTTATCTTAAGGGGGCTAGTGCAAATCTCACTAGACTATGGCAAAGCAGGGTTCCTTGGTGGAGTTCAGGCACCCTTTTGTCATTTTCCTTGGGCTGTCTTTTGTGAATCACTGCCAACAAAGAAGACTTTGCCCAGCCTTGAGTATGTTTTACAAGACACCATTCTTTACCACCTCCATGGCTGCTCCATAATTCTGCTGCAATTGGAATCACCGATACAATAGCAATAAAGAGATAATGCTTGAAATGTAGCCGGCACACTGATGCACAGTGAATTCCCAGAAACACTCCCTCTGAATCGCTGTCTTTGCTTAAACCTTCTGGTGTCCCTGTCACAGACAGTTTTTCTCCTGCTGGCCGATGGGCATCACTTTTGGCTTCTACTCCTTCTCTGGTGTGGGATCAGCTGAGCTGGGCTCCCCTGGAGTTTATTGATTTGGTCTGCGAATACTAGCTAACAGCAACGCCTTCTCTATGCAGGGCCAGGCTCGTCAGGAGGGATGGTGAGAAGGAGTCAAGTGTGCTGAAGTCTTGTGTGTTTTGTTCCACTCTCTCCTCTATTTGCAAATACACCTGTCCTCTCTGGCCAGGAGGGTGGGCCCCATCTCCTACTTCCTATCAGACTGATACTTTATGAACTCTCCTGTACAGAGCTGACCTAGAGCAGGGCTTGCTGAGGACACCCTGGAAATGTGAGACTTGAACCAACTTTTCTTGTCCAAGTGTTTTCGTGATGGTGGATGCAACTCCACTTTAGTGCATTGTCAGAGTAGATCCTATAGACAAGGATCATCCCCTAAACTTCTGGGCAAACTGTTTGCTTGCTTGTGCACAGATTCTCACATAAAAGATTATTGTTGACTTAGCCTATCAGAATGAAATAATGTTCTTTTTGAGTGCAGAACCAGCTACCTCAAGAGAGTAGATTTCCGGAGGCTGCTATCAAAAACGCAGCTTTGAGTTCTATTTTGGAAACCCTTGATGTCTTTCTTTCCTCGGAAAATAAATCACTGTCCACATCTCTTGTGAACAATAACTATCTCCCTCTCTATCATATTATGTAGGAAGTGCCTATGTATTTTAGATGCTGTTCAGCTTCTGTGTTTCTTTTCGAAGATTTGCATGCGCAAGGAAATAAAAGTGCAGAGGAAACCGGCAGTGTCTTTTCTGGACTAGCACTTCCAAGTTAGAAATCACTGATGGGGAGCGAAAGGACAGGAAGGAGCAGAAGCCAGAGAAACAGTTCCAAACACGAGACTCCCTTTCTCTGCCCCTTTCTCCTGTGTGATGGCACTTCAGAGGCTGCTCCTTCCTCAGCTCCAGCCACCTCTCTGATTTATGGAACTGTAACTGTTCTGATCTTTGGCGCCCTTGTGTCTTCTAAGAGTAAGGACTCTGTGTACTAAATATGATGAACTTTTCCCCACTGGAAAAGGGGGTGATAACACTTGGCTTTCGGTCTGGGTGGAATGTCCTCACTGGTTCTCTCCCACTACTCTCCCCCTTTCCTCTCTCTCCCTCCCTTCCCCCCTTTTCTTCTCTCCTCTCCCCTCATCCTTACCCTCTCTCACCCTTGCTGTCTTCTATTACTGTCCAGCATGTCTTTCCTTCATTCATTCTTCACACTAGGAACTACTGGGGGGCTTAAAGGGCTTAAAGGGACAAGTCATGTACCAGTCTCTATGCAGAGGACCAGTCACCCTCTCTCTTTCTCTGCCTTTATCTAAAGTTTCTTGTCTCTTGCCCACTCATTAAATTCATAAAGAGATCTTGAGAAGGCATTTCAAACACTACTACCTGTATTGACTTTTATTTCGCTGCTTTAAATGTTTAACAGAGACCCAGGTGTGATGGTGCACTCCTGTAGTCAGATCTTCAGTGGTAGCTCCAGGAGGATCAGGGGTACAAGGATACCCTTGAATCCAGTCTGGGCTATATGAGATGCTGTCTGAAACAAAAATAAAATGCTCAACACAGATGTGGTTCATGGGACACATTTTGAGCATTTGTTAAGCAATGAATAATTTAATGAATGATAGCAGCAGTGCTAAGTACTGAGGATGCACCAGCGACCACCACAATGCAGCAGCCTCTCTGTTTAGGTACCTACAGGGGCAACTTGTTAGAGACCTGGAGCAGCCTGCTTCTCAGACAGGTTCTCAGTCTCCAGACACCATGGGGATTAATCCTAATTTCCCCTGCTGTGGCCTGTGAATGAAACTTGCTGGCTGGGCCAACACTGCTTGTGCTATCAAAGTCAAAACAACAAAAATCTAGTACTTGGTGGTGTGTCAAGAACTCCCTATCATTGTGTGAGCCTAATAAACCCATGGAACCCTGCTGGCTCATCACACCCACAGGCTCAGGTCTTTCAAGGAGCATCATGGCTTTACTATAAACACAGGTTTCCTCAGAAAATGTTTGGAAAAGCCAGAGGGGAGTGCCCACGTGCTCTGAGGTACACAGCTCAGCAAGGGTCTTAAATCAAGTAAAATGGGGAGAGAGAGATTAGATCCATTGTAGACACATGTCCATCCACTTTGCTCTGCCACACACTTTCAAGGCAGTTTGAGAGGCCATCTCAGAACCCAACAGGGTTATATTTTAACAGGTCACTAAAGATAAGAGCTGTGATATTGCTTATGAACTCTCAGAATCTAAACAGTAATATCAGCACTGGCTCCTGTAGGGCCCCTTGGGAGGCTCATTTCCTGATTCTTCTTACTTTAATTGAGTTTAACATATTTATTTTTGTTTAATTGCTACAGGACAGTGAGAATGGTTTTGGAAAAGCTGAAGTTAAGAAGCGAACTTAAAGAGCCACACTGGAACTTCTGTTGAAAAGGGCTGGCCCAGTTGTGTGTCTCACAGGGATATCAAAGGTCTTTCTGGCACGTTACCCTGCTGCAGAACAAGAAAGGGCTGAGAGTAGAGAGTGACATTTAAAGGCCAATTTCCCAAGGGTTGTACATCCCACATGTCTTGGGCAAAGTTCAGAGAGGCTAGAGCAGGATCCATTTCTGTTCTGCCCTAGAAATCACGATAAGGATAATCCTGGACTTAGTGGCCCCCACACTTTCCTGTGCAAGGAGGGAGAGGATCAGGGAGACAGCTGGGGAGTGTTTCTGTGCTCCAGCATCAGGTGCAGGACAAGGATGTCAACATATGAGCAAGTGTACATGCTGCTAAATGTTCACTCTGATACCTGCTGGATTTTGGTGAACATACTTTTTATGTTTATACTTTCAAGGGGTCAGTTTATGTTGACTGCTTACATTTGACTATAATTTTTTTCATGATGAAGGATGAAAGAAGAAAATTTAAAATAATTAAAATAAAGCAAATATTTGGTCCTTTTAGTATGGGTACTGCTGTATTGTGCAGTTATTTATGAGGTGTGTGTGTGTGTGTGTGTGTGTGTGTGTGTGTTTTGAAGGCAAACGGATCTTATAAGCCCTTCCTTCTGTGGACAGGAGCAGTGGGTGCACTGAATCACGCTCCATTTTGGTGTTCTCTGTCACTGAGATGGAAGGTCCACCCAAATGGGAATGTGCAATCCTGCTCTGAAGCCTGCAGAAGCCGTGGTTGAGGGAGCAGATCTGAGTGGTAAAGAGCAGCGTCCAGCTGGCACCGGAATAGGAAGCTGCATATTTGATGGTGTAGGGAGCAAGTCAGAGCCTCTCTTCTCCCACACGCAGACAGTAGCTCCTGTTTCAGCTCTTACCCTCTCTCCTTCGCATCCTCTCCAGTCCCCACTCCTCTGCGATGACAGATCTGCATTGCTGTAGCTTTCCTTACAGGACTTTCAGCTTCCGAGGCTTCCATTAATTACCCTGACAAACTACACTCCAAAAATAGTAATTCACAGCTCCAGAAATAAACTATTCTTAATTTTTATTGTGGGAACCTAAAACTAAGATTGACTTAAATGTAGTTTGGTGCTCCTAGAGTTGTGGTCTCCCATAAACGCCCACAAACCCGTCTTCCTGAGATTCCCTGCCTCAGACAGCGGTCTTGAGTATTCCACAAAATCCTGGTCCTAGAACCGGGCACGGGTGTCGGAGTCAGTCAAATGTTTGTCTGAAAGTGCAAATCTGTGAAATCTCAATCCCAGTGACAAGCAAAGCTCTGGTGTCCAGAGTCTGAGGAAAGGACTAGCTCATGCAACTTTATGTATGGTAGGGCTCTGCGATAATGTGTGCTCATGTGAGTTAAGGACAGTAGTGGTGTTTGCCAAGCTGAATGGATATTTCATGACCTTAATTTTGAAGTGATACAGTTTTGGGTTTACTGGTTGTTTTATATTCCACATTTAAGCAACTCATTCCACTAAGTGGAAGCTTGTGGTAAAGTTTGAAGTGAGGAGCTTGGGAGACTCCCTTTAGGTCTAACTTAGGTCTCCTGAGGCTCCTCAGGTTATATATCCAGAAGAGAATCCATTTTTGCCATAAATGGTAAGGAGAGTATAAGTCTGTCAATCCTCTACTGGCTTCTTCCCTAAACTGCCTCCCATCTCTCTCCATCTTTCTTCCCCTCCTTCCCCTCCTTCATTCTCAAGCTTCTTAGCAGGTTAGCTCAGACAATGGACTTGTATAACCACCAATGTCTAGAAAACGTTTGAAGCTGGTCAATGCTTTTGTGGGCCAAGGAAGGTATTTGTGAGTCAATAGGTCCTACCTTGAAATGCTAGGACTTGAGTTTGTGCTCAGCCACTAAATGTCTGTGAAGTCTTCCTTTGCTCTTGGAAAAGGAAAACTGTGTAATACTGAGATAAGCTGCCACTAATGCAGGAGCAAAGTTTTCTCCTGAGCATCCCGGAAAACATTATGCTCCTCCCCTTCAGGGGTGTACACTCCACCACTTGGCTAGTTCAATACAGCACAGTAAGGTTTCCTTGTGAATTCCCAAGCAGGCGTACCACAGGCAAAGCGTGAACTGCTCCAAACATGGGAAGACTTCCAATCAAAATAATATACACAAAGTACAACAGCACAACAGTGACTCCAAATAACAGGCAGAAATTATGATTAATATTACGTAGGAAACTATCTTAAGAGACAGTCGAACCTCAGAAACATTGGCAGCTCATGCTCGAACGGCACCCACACTATGCAGATGCGGTCTGTGGTGGGCACTATCATGCTTTCCAGAGGGGTGGTTTAGAAGTCACTGAAACTTCTGATGTGAATGGTAAGATAAAGGTGAGAGGGAGAAAAAGGACTCAAAACCAGACACAGGAAAGCACGGGCTAGAAGATACTACTTTCAAATAAAGTCAAAGTGATAGACATCTAGATCCAAGCAACACTTAAAGCTAGAACTAGACTGACTTTGGCCACTGCTGGCCTTGTTTAGCCAGAGAGAAAAGAGAAGAAAGGAGGCAACAGTCAGCAGCAGATGTGCTCTGGAACCCGAGGCAGGTGACAGACTGGCTGTTCTCTGCCTTACCATGCACAAAGACAGGTGGCGGAACACAAGAGCACCCAGCAGCTGAGGAAGACTGAGCAGCTTGCCCAGCTTACCCAAACCATGACCACCAGAATCAAGATCTGAGTTTATAGTTCACTGAAATGGTGAGCCTATTTTGGTTTGGGTGAAACTTATAGAGACTCTCTGTCTGTCAAGGCAAAAGGATGATATTATTATTACAGTCTGATTGGTCCACCTGCCAACCTGGGGAGAGAGAGAGAGAGAGAGAGAGAGAGAGAGAGAGAGAGAGAGAGAGAGAGA